>WOGP01005919.1:0-12772 GCA_015342065.1 Leptinotarsa undecemlineata | reverse complement strand
TATGTGTACGAAATGTCAGGTACATCTCCATCCTGACTGCTTCCAACAATTTCACAAAGCTTGATCAACTTTATGTATCCTACAAATCCCAAAGTTGCGTTAACGCAACATTTTGCTGCACCTAGTGTGAAGAAAAAAAAATGTTTTTTTGTTATAACTGGCTATTCGAATTCAATTTTATCCATAATAAATAGTTCAATCATCCAAGTAGTTCTTATTATTATCTTTGGGAATTAATGGGTTAATATAAAACATCTAGTACCTTCTGGATTGTACCTAACCTAGTTTTCATACTGTATACTGCATGTAATATCCAATGTATCTAACTTTTTTTATTAAATTTACGCGACAAATGAACGTTTGTTGTTTCACTTGTACGATATTATTTCCTTATCTAACAGTTTTAACATTCGAAAATACGTTTTTCTTAGAATTATTTATGTACACGTTAGTCTTGTGACAAACTTTCATATCTAATAAATGTTGTAATATAATGAATTAATAGGTTTCAGTTGATTTTGAATTAATTTTTCTACAACTCATTAATGGAAGCTTGTTATTACAAATGTTTCAACTAATGATTTATTTTTCAGTTATCGCTGGACTATTCTTTAGCCTGATCATTTTATTCAGTGCATCATTATTGTCGAGTCCTACATTTGTTCAAGAACTACAAAACCACCAAAACCTTCCATATGAAATTCTTCAAATCGATATAGGCATCTTGTTTTCTGATATTTTGATTTTTTTTCGCTTGAACGCTTTTATTTGATATCCATTGAAACATAATCCACCATCTTTGGGAGTTCGCCATATTATTTTGTAGAAATTTATATTGAATATAGAATAAACAAAATAACTTTTGTCTAATTTTAACTTATTATTTGTTACGACCGGTTTTTGTTTATAAGACCATTTTCAAGTGATTGAAAATGGTCTAATAAAAAAAAATTAGACAAAAGTTATTTTCTTCATTCAATATTTACCTATATTGTATTTGAAATGATATCATTTTATATTTCGTATTCATTTTAGTATCATTTGATACAAATATCATACGGGTGCATAAAAAATTGTTCGCCATCTTGCTCGGTACACCATATTGAATTAAAAGTAACGACATGTTATTTCTTGTATTCTGCTCGGTAAACCCTTTCATTTGATACCCATACCATATGGGTTCATAGAAATAACTAGTCCACCATTTCGGGCGGTCCGCCATATCGAATTTGAAGTAACGTCACGTTACTCAATTCAGCATACCCTTTCACTTGATATCCATATCATGGGTTGCATATAAAAAACTAGTGCGAATAATTGAGTAGTCCATATTGGAGTCAGAGTATTGTCATTTTATTTTTCGTATTTTTAGCAAATTCTTCCATTTGATTTCCATTTCGAAGGAATGCCTAAAAATTAGTACACCATCTTAGACGGTCCGCCATATTCGATTTAGAGTGACGTCATGTTACTTCCCGCATTCTCACCAGAAAACCTATTTTCGATCTTGGGCGATCTTGGGCGTGTTTACAAAACGAACTAAACATGTATACAAATTTCAGCTCAACCAGCTAGCAAACTTTTTGTCTAGGAAGCATCTTGCAGGGTCCAGTGGCATGGCCTGTTCGAATTCCAGATTTGAATCCCCCGAATTTCTTATGAGATTTCAATTGGTTACATAAATGATTTACACTTACCTTCGAACATTCATTTGAATAATCTTCAAAGCAATGGTAAATTGGTTTTGTTATTATTGTTTCTTCACGACTGGATATCAGATTGAATATTGGTTGACTTTTATGATTTGAAATCTATGAAAGAATAAATAAAATTAAAAATTAAAATGAATAACTAAAAATAACAATTATATTATTCAATAAAACGTAAAATTATATAACAATGAAATAACTTCACGACGTTACGATTGTTAGAATACGCAATCGCCTTCGAGTGATGACTGGACTCATCCACCAAAAAGTGACTACTACTAGCGGGAGTTGAACGTTTTTCCGCTTGATTAAAGGTTTCCATATGTTGCGTATCTCTACGCTAGCTTGGCTGAATGCGTCGTTGAACAAGATATACGAAGCTTCTTTGAACTCCCTTTTGAACCAGTGTTCCTGTCTGTGGATACTGCTTGCAGTCCGTAATGGAAATATTTTGGTGATTTTTGAAAAAAGGTCAAAATACATTTCAAATGATATTTTTTTGTATAACTAGAACCCCTGGCGTAAATAAATCACTAAGCACTATCTTCCGACGGACGTTTCGCCTACCAAGCATAATCATCAGATGATATATATATTAAAATAGGTGTATATAATACAATTATATACAGGCCGTTTTTAAGCTGATTCCACTATCACTAGATCGGAAAGTATAAGACTTACAATGTCGTTTAATTTGAAAAAAAGTATTCTCTTTTCAGATCGAGTATATCGATGTTTTTTTTTGAAATTTTGCCAAAAACTAGAATTGTTGAATTCAGTTTTTTGGCTCTACTTTCAATATTGTTTCATATGTATTATAATCTGGTTAACGGAAAGATAGATTTAAACAGATACCAATTAGCAATGCGACGTTTTGTTCATTAGATCAACTTTATTTTTTTAAATATAGACCTGTGATGAAATATATAGCTGAATTTGTTATTACAGTGACTACAAAAATCGGTGAAAATATCTAGAGATACAGTTTTTTTCAAAATTATTATTTCCTGGTTTCTTTTGCACTCTGTGGCTGATCCATATATTATAACATGTTTGCTATTGCGAGATCATGTGTTGTCCTCGTAGATAGTTATTTATGGAACTTTCTTTTTCCGTCGAATGAAACTGTCATGTAAATAAATAAATTATTATATATTTTTTTATTTCAGTTTATTATCGGTGACAGTTATTTGACTCGAGTGAAAAATCACTCCTAGGCAATTTCGTGGATGAACGTGAAATGGCGGAAGATAACCCAGTCGATATTTTTTGCCGAATTAGATAAAGCAGAAATTCCAATCAAGAAACTTTCCTGACGACAAAAATTGCCGACTCGGCGACCTACTTTTCTTTTGATCGCACCGATTTCCGTTCATCATTTTCCACCCGGAAAACAACCTCGCTTATAGAGAATGAACCCTGAATATTCAATAAGGCAAAATGAATTGCTATCGAGTTCTTCCAAAGTTTAAGAATAATATTGAAGTTCGTACTAAAGTGAAATTCGTTGTCGGCAACTTTGTACCTAATCTAAATGCAAATTCAACTGCCGAGGAAACAAACAACAAAATGAGAAGACGCCTACGCTCGAGATTGGCGAATTGAGTTCAACCTCAAAAAAAGTTATTCTGGCCATAGCAAAACATTCAGTGTCACTTTTATCGATCAATTTATTATGTCTAGAGTTTTGATACGACATTTAGAAGCGGGAGATATGAATTCTTAGTTGCCTTGGGAAAAGTAAAAAAAATCTGTCATCTGCCTTACTGTCTGTCGTTCTTTCTTTTACAAAAGTTTCTCGCAAACGAATGCAAGTATGGACTCGAAATTCAAGTCAATTTTCCGGCCTAGCCTGGAAAGTACATAGGTACTAGGCTGGAAATAATCACATATTTTTTGCTGTGAATATGAAATCTTGGTAGGTATGGCTTCAATAAATGCAGTTTATCATTACAATTACCGCGAAATAACGACTGAAAAATAATTGACATGAAATGGAAAACAGAAGCGATAGTACCTTACGAATTTCCCATTTTCCAATGCTGCAGCTGCTGCTACAGTACAATTATTGCTCAAAAAATCAAGTCCAGATACGAAAACGTTTATTATTTGTTATCGAAATGACTGGATTTGAAGTAATGCGAAACCATTACAAAGCTTCATCACTTTCACCACTTCACAATAAATTGAAACGTTTTATTTCCAAATTTTGAAGGGAATTTCTTTTGAAATTGTAACTGGATACATTCAAAATTTCATCCATTCTCAGAATTATAAATATCAAGTTAGTTCTCTTCAGATCCTATGTTGATAATATCCATCCAGATTATCCAGAACTCCAGTATTCGTTTCACAATTCCTGAAACAATCACCAAGACGCCCTTTAAATATTCATGAAAAATAAATTAAATGCAAATATCCAGTTTGAACATTCACGAAGGAAGTTTCCTTCGAATTTCTCCCCACAGAAGGCACATCTGCGTTTTACATCCCTAAAAATCTAATTTAATTGAAACAGTCCTGATTTAGGGCAGCGTTAAACGTTATTTGGAATTTATCCAAATTGAAAGTACGTTACTGACGTCATCTTCGTGCATATACAATATACAAAACTGAAATTGAAATTGGAATTTTGGAAAATGGAAGTTTGTCATCATAAATCCAAATTCATCTTCTCCTCAAGTAATTCTTTTTCAACAGAAAGGGAATAACGATAGCGTTGAAGAATCTCCAAAGAGACAATTAATTATCTTTTAGTTATCAACGCTATTAGTGACACCAACAACGGATCATTCCGGAATTGGAATTTTCAACAATCAGACGAAATTGAAATAATTGTAATCGTTTCTAGAAAGTATCGGGATTCCAATAAATTTGGCCCTAGAGGAATACCTACTTCATCTCCTGTTGTAACTCTGGTGTTTTGGAAAACTTTTTTTTTATTCTTCTTGGAGTTGTAATTCATAATGTCTGTTTTAATCCATTTCTTCGTTAACCCTATGAACAACAACCCTCCGAGGTTACAACTTGTACGAGCTAAGGATTAACGAGGCCTAAGATGACCCAAAAGTGTCTATACTGCTCAATTATTCAAAAATATGGAGCGAAACAAAATTAACAGAAGTTTGGGATTTTTTCTGGCTATCTCGATGAGATCGAGATGAAAATCAAGGTCAGTTGCCCAAATGGAAACCCATAGGAATATACGCCTGGATATTACCTTGAGCAAGTCTGAAGTTGATCTCGAAAGGTTATTGTAAGATCAAATTAAATGGCGAGAAAACGCGAATATCAGAAATGAGCATAGTTTTTTGGACTACTTGACAAGGCTTTAGATTTGACCATCATAACCTTGCGAATTACATGAACGTCTAGGTAAGTTATACGTGTGAATTTATTCTCTTGAACTAGTTTGGAAGTCAAACATTCAGAGTGGTGAAGTAATGAAGAAACTCAATGTGCAAGCAGAAGAAAACACTACGAGGTGTTTCCGATTTGTTCCTGGATGTCTGACGGTGACTTTTGATTCAACTGTGATCTTGCCGATTATTACCAGTTTGAAAAACTTTGTGAATAGAAACCCGTATTTGCTACTCCAAAAAAGCCGGGAAACTGCCGGAAGGTAGAACTGGAATCTCTAGAATCCGAAACAAATACTGTTCTTGAAAGCTGTTTCACTGTTACAACTTTCATATGACATTCACAAAACAAATTCAGGTTCAACCAATATCATACTCGATCGTTATTTTTTTCATTTATTATGTCTCCTAGACAAAAACTTGGGTTTCTGTTGAAAAACTGACTTGAAATTGAGAACATTTGGCTTATTTGACCTCCAAGTGCCCTTTGGAAGACAAGTTAATCATACTCGGTCATAATTTTTCTCACTTTTTTCAGTTGATAAAAATATTGGTTCCCATTTAGAAAACTAGCCTTGATCATCAACTAATTTACACTGTAAGAACAAAGTTCAAATTCAAGGTCACCATGAAATATTCAAAGAAATACCAAACCCCTGGCACGTTCTTTCTACCTCTACACAATTTCGAGAACTACAGTGATGATTTATCAGCTGTTACAATTACTTTTTCGAGTGCAAGTTAAATTTTTATTCTAATTACACGTATCTCGTTAAAAAGAATGTTTTTCGAAAACTTCCGTTCTAATTTGTAATACAGTCTCGATTTTCTAGAAGCATTTCCTATGGTCGCTCACTGAATACACAACTCAGTTAGTCTACTCTCTACCATAACAGGTCTACCAACAGGGACTTCCGAAATTTGACAATTGATAATGGCCATCTTGTCGAAGCTACATCTGTCAAATTAGTTGTCATTTATTCAGTATATTCTGCCAAATCACAATGGATGGATATAGCATTCATTAGTGCAAATATAAAATTTTGTAATCAAAGTGGGTGTTCAGTTCGAGCAACGTACCGCGTACTTCGCCCATTTCACGGTCGCCATAATTTTCCTACCAAGAGGACTGTTCACAATGCTGTGGATAAATTTGAGTCCATTGGTTCAGTAAATGATAGACCACCACCCGTACGTCGACGAAAAGCAAGGGTGTGTAGGAAAATTCGTTTTGATTTCACGACGCCCACCTTTGCCAGACCATAACTTGCGAATTTTCCGTCGTAATATTTTTGAACAACTTGTTAAGACGTATTCCTAGTTCTCTTACCGGACTATTTATATACGACACTACCGGTCTTATGAGGTTATCCTCTTTATGTGTTTTTATCAGGCCATACAATTTAGGGCAAGAGGGGTTCATGTTGGTGATTCTCCGTTTCTCTGATTCCGTGAAAATGATTTTAGTATCTAAGAGGAAATTTTTCAGTTCATTTTGACTAATTTCCGTCGGGTCTTTTTTGATGACAGTAAGGTTTTCATCTCGAATGACTGACTCAATTTTCTGATGCTTTACGTACAAGGATAACTATGGCATTCGATTTATCAGCTTTCGTGAAAACAAGATCATTATTTCTTATTTTTGTTGTATAGTTTTTATTATGCCTATTCTATCTACCCCATTCAATTAACTAAACCACCAAATATTAAAAAAAAAAATTGAAAAATCAAAAACTGAGCGCAAGGGCGCTAAAATAAGAGAAGATATTTTCAATAGAAAGCCCCCTTCCCCAATTCATTTTTTTATCTCGTCCTTCTACCAATATTTTAATCATTCATAACTCATAATTTTTCTATCAAGAGCATCTACAAACTGAAATTTTGATTGAAATTCTTGCCAAATTTTTCACAAATACACCAAATGAAAAAACTCCAATCTCTCGATTTCATTTGAAAATTTCCATATGCCATAATTTAATTCATTAATTTTCCACCTTCAATTATGAAATTTCTATAGTTGATTGAAGTAAAAGAAACCTTTTATAAATGTTTTTTTTGGTTCAATATTATGGTTGATTTCGATAGACTTGTTTTTTGTATCCCATGTAAAAATATATCAATCGAGATATCACCAGAAATACCTTCAAAGTTAGGGTTATCAACCACTAAGCACGAAAAACCTTCGTTGAAAATCAAATCTCAAATGGCAATCTGAAAATAAAAATCAATATTTCATGTGAAAAATTTATAGCCGCACGTAAAACCAATTACTGGCGTGGCGACGTATGACGTGCTGATGCAGCCGTGACGATGGGTCGCCATGCGCAAGCGACTGTGCTATTCACTTCCCGCTGGTTTGATGTTTATTTCTCTGTCGCCACACTAAGCTCGGATATCTATAATGTTTGCAGTTTGGTTCACTACAGCATACGAAACCTATATTTTATTTAATAAATAATTTTTTTTTATGAAATATGTCTGACAGAAAGTAAAAGTGAACAGCCTCCTGTAAAGATAGCGAAATCACACCATGACACACTTTTAAGTCATCAGTAACTCAAATATATTTTTTATCTGCATTTATCTGTGCATTGGGCTCGTGAATTACTAAATGTAAAATTTACTCCCTTGGTAGATTAAAATTTATACAATTTTTATAACAGATAATATTTTTAAATTAATTATCAATCAATTTCAATTTCATTCTTATGAAAAATAATGCACTAAGACACTTGCTTGAAGAATAAATTTCAAGACTGAGAAAATTGTATTTATAAATCAGCACAGGATTTTTTTCAATTGCTATCAATAGGAACATCAAAAAATGTTTTATTCAAATAATTTTCTGAAGATGATGTAATTTATATTGAAACATTTATTATTGATATTTATAATTTAATATAAATAACTAGCTAAGATTCTCAAGTTTACTAGGATATTAGCCATTTTGATTTTTTTTCATGTATATTTCAGTTAAATATTTTTTATGAATATTTCAGTACCCAACCATCATCAAGGGGGTCACAAAATATAATTACTGATGTTTCACATCTGTCAAGCGTCCCGTGACGGTCACAATTTGTTCTGAATTATTTTTTCGGCGATTTCATCAGACTCTTTCGTGAAGCACTGTATTTCTTAAAAAAACCGTTAAATAAAAAGAATATTCGAACTCTCTCTGCATAAATCGTCCAAAATATTTCTTTCGTGAAACCTGTTCTGCGTAATATCAGTTCGTTATCTTCATATGTATAACTGCAAGAAAACAGGTAAGAATAAAATGAAATGAAATCGGGATGCTGCATTATTTATGGAACTAGCTGTTACGTCTGATGTCCTCCCATGAACTCATTGGCGTAATGATTTCTTAATACTATCTAGTTGACAGTGAATCTACCTAAGGTTTAGGGGATTTTTCACAATCTAGTCAGTCCGGAAAATACATAAATGCAACAATACCTGATTTAAATACGTTTACCTCTCGAGTTCATTTTCTTGGAAGAGTATATAAATAACTTCGTCCATCGACTTCAAATTTCAGGCAGTACTTGTAGCGTACCGGTCTCGTAGAGTGTTTCGTAATACTGATGATTTTCGGGATTGAATCGTGTAATTTATGTGTGAAAGCTGAAAATTGTTTTGGAAAATAACGTAAGTACTCAAGTATTTCTCAAGTGAATTGATATTGATGAAGTTTTCCCCAAAAATTCAACATTATACTCACTGTGAAGCTATGTTCAATGATTCCATAGCTCAGAATACACTTATAAGAATATACTGAATGGTTCAAAGAGTTCAAAAAATAGCTGAAGAATTTTTTTCATTACTTCAATACTTCTAGAGAAGCTGTGGATTTTGGTGGATCGACTCAAAAAAATCTCGATGATGAAAGACAAGTTGGCACTAAGAACTGATGATATCAAAAAAATTCATAAGAAAATTCTCTATTATAGTTTTGGCGTGATTGTGACAGTTAAAAGGTTTAAATTTGGAAAAACAACATTATGTGTTGAAAGAGTTGAAAATGTATCTCTTTGAAGACATAAAAAAATCCTTTGAGGTTTTTTGTTGGTAAAATGAGAATTAACTTCCTCAAAATTTGTCATCTTGAAAAATTTAATCAAAGGAAAATAACGTTGGCTAAAAACTGCGAGCAACCTTTCCTACCCTTCGTTGTCGCTCCCAGGAAATTAAATAAATAACTTTATTATAGTTGGCAAGTAGTATTTAATATTTCATTCAAAGAGTTAAGAAATAGCTTCAGAATGTCAATTATTCAGAAATTGTTTCTCAACTTCTGAGAGTTGTCGTTCGTATGAGGGCGACAGCTGATTACCGGAAAATAAGATTTTTGAACAGAATTTAAACAGATGAAAAAAATGTTTATTGGCATCCATTTATTCTCAGTTTAAAAATCATGAAAAGTCAACGTCATTGAAACTACCATCTCATGTGATTTTGGTCGTAGTATGTACATGATTGATAAGCAATAATAGTGTTGAAGAGTTTTGAGGCTGTTTCAAAAGATTTCTCCGTCTTCATGAATCTATTTTCAAGTGTAAGAACGTAGTCAATTCATTCAAAATGAGTGTCATTTGCCCTTTTGCCAACGTAACACAGGTCGACTAATTCCGTCAGCATAAAAATTATTTGCTCTGGATTCGATGAAGTCAACTCAGGCCGTTTTTGCCTAGTCCTAATTAGCAAAGATTCTACCAGTGAGAAAGATATCTAAGTATTTAAAAATTAAAAAGACTGTAGTCGGTTGTCGTGAGGTCTGGGGAGTTAGGTGGATGAGGTAGAACTTCGGCACTCAATTCGTTACATTTTCGGACGGTGATTATTGAAACGTACGGACAGGCGTTGTTGTGGAGCAGAATTGGGGCTTCTTCTGTTGGCCAGTGCCGGCTGCTGCTGAGGCAGCGGTTTCCTCGCAATCTGCTGTGACAATTTGGCCTAGTTGCGGAATGGTCTTAGTATGTTTCCTCAATTTTGTAGTATAAACTTCAATCACGAATATAATAATCATTTCAAAACCAGTACTGTTACTCCCAAACAACTTTCCTTCCTGATTCTGATGTAGGCCTTAAATCCGAATTCAACATTTGAAATGACAAGAGTTCTGGAAAATATAGACGTACATGAACTCTAAAAGAAAATTAATATTTTTAATGAGAATGAAGAAGTAAAAATATGCAAGCTTGAAAAATTATTATTCGGTGAATATCACACGGTGTATATTCAAGATCCACTTAATATTGAGAGGACAAAATTAGGAAGCACAATATTCCTAAACCTTTGCCGGAAAAATTGAAATAACATTCCATTTTACCATGTAAATTCCAACCATTAATACTAGTAATAGATTCACGTACTCTGCGATTCTATTAATATAAATCGGGTTTTTCGAAAATCGTCCATTGTGAGGAAAACACGCAAAATAAGCAATCCATAAATTAGACTCACTCGCCTATCGAATAGCTCATTTCCCTGATCAAATGAATAGATGCTATATAAACAACTCGTCTATCGCCTGGGAGTTATAAACAGTACCTGTGTGGTACCATTCTCAGTTGTGCTTTTAATGTCCTGATGATTTTCGCTCTGATGTTTTGTGAAGTTATTCACTATCCTTGGATGAAAAAGTGAGTTCATATTTTTTCCAAACCTATCAGATGAGGTTTTGACAAGTTTCATAACTTTTCATTTTTTTTCGTAGGTTTTCACTCACCCCACTTTTTCAAATTTTTCAAACATGTTTTCAAAAATAAGCAATACTGGGTGTTAAGAGATCACATAAAAGAAGTGTATGGAAAATTTAAGAAAAAATAGTTTGAAATATTTTATCTACTTGGCTTTTTTATATTTTCAACCTCATTCAATATTGCGGTAACCTGATATATCATCAATAGGTATATTCGAAAATTGAATATATTTTCCGAAATTCACCAACTTTTTTTCTTCAGACTAAAATAACAATCCCATATGCAACTGTATCAGTCAGAAAAATTTTATATGGACACATTCCTGGATGTTTTACATTGAAATTTATATCGACTCATATGAAACTTTCAAGTGAAACACGGTATTGAAAAGTACTTTTCAAAATTTTGTGTTTTTTCAAACCTGTAAAAAAATTCAAATAAATGAATAATAATGTATGATATAATGAAATTGATCAAAACTGTAAAATAATTAATGGTGATTCAAATTTTACAATTATTTTCTATCGATCTATATGTGCTTTCAAGAATACTTTCCTTCAATCATATATTTAATTTAAAAAAAAATATTCATGAATAACACCATCAATGGTATTAATTACATAATTTTCAATTTATAAAATTTAACGAAGACTTCTTGATTAATTTAATGATGAGAAAACTGTATAATAATCATCATGGATAAAACTTACTGGTACCCCAAAGACTTACATCTGTTCTCTTCTAAAAATAACAAAAAGATCCTGTATACAATTCTTGTCATAACCTAAGACACAGTATTGATTTGTAAAAATTATATCAGTTTTATTCATCTATATTTGTATTGCATAATAGATATTGCTTTCGATAAATATGAATTTCATCACTTCTTCAAATCACTAAAACAAAATCTATATTACTTTCCAAACCCTACTGAGGATTATTTTAATGAACCTCTTCAGATTTATGAATCTGAATTACTATTTAATGAAATTTAAAGTCGTATATGATACTTTCACTCTTTCAATTTAAGCCTTATTCTAATCTATCGAAGATATTTTTCAAAAAAAGATCCGAAGTTCAATCATGGATTATCTCGTCAAATCTCAATGGTATTATCGATATTATCATTACCAAGGTCATAGCTAAAAGTCAAGTTTGAATTATAGTAGGCTAAATGATTATAATAAAACAAATTTGACCCTTAAGTAACGGGTGATTTTTTAATAGGTATAGGATTTGATTTTCTAAACAGCAACAAAAAAATTGAAAAAATTGATGAAATCTTTATTGGAATCGATAGAACAATCAATATAATTTAGTGTTTGAAGATGATTTCATGCAAATGTTGTCCGCGTCTCCGCTTTAGATTGCCCATGCTCAAGGTCCAATTTTGGCACACACTCTCTTCAACATTTCAACCGGTATTTGATTTTCTAAACGACAACAAAAAAATTTAAAAAAATTGATTAAATCTTTATTGGAATCGATAGAACGATCAATATAATTTAATGTTTGAAGATGATTTCATGCAAATGTTATCCGTGTCTCCGCTTTAGATTGCCCATGCTCAAGGTCCAATTTTGGCACACACTCTCTTTAACATTTCAACCGGTATTTCACGAATAAATGTTTCAATAGTAGCTTCCAGAGCGTCAGTCGTTGCTGGTTTATCCCTGTAGACATGAACCTTAACATGACCCTACAACAAATAATCCTAGATCGCACGATCTAGGCGACCAATTGACAGGCCCCAAACGTGTAATAAACTGGTTACCGAAGGCGGCTCTTAATTGGGCCATTGTTTCGCGTGCCGTGTGGCATGTGGCATAGTCTTGTTGAAAGCACATTCCAGGCATGTCCAATGTCATCACACGCTCACCATTCACAGTAACGTTTCGGCCATTGTCGTCTTTTAAGAAGTACGGCCCGATGATGCCACCGACCCATACTCCACACCAAACAGTTACTTTTTCGGGATGCATCGCTAGCTCTTGCAATC
>WOGP01005918.1:0-12773 GCA_015342065.1 Leptinotarsa undecemlineata | reverse complement strand
CTTATTTCGAGTGCTTACTTCCTCTACCCGCCAGCAGGGACGTGCGTCTTTGATTAATTTGGCTAGACAGAGTGAAGCAAGAACAGAGATGCAATATTGTTTTCAGATAATAAGTTAGTCAGTGCTCCCACGGCCTCTTAATCTCAGTTTAAAGTGTAAGGGAGCCATGCTTCAATCCTGGTTGAATTCAAGACGAACATCGAGACGGCCTCTTAAAAGATATGGTTTTGCAAACATTTTCTGTTGCACTACAAAGCACTATACGATTTAAACTAAACTCCACAAAAAAAATCTTGAAACTTGAAACATTTGGAAATCGTGTAACATCTAATGAAATATTCGAATTCATGGTAGTAAGTCGCCCTCAAAAGAACGGAAATGTTTAAACTACAAGTACTCAATTTATTTCAGATATATGTAAATAAGTGTTTCATGGGTAGTGAAGTTCAATACTTGCAAAATTTTGAAATAAATTATAACTTTTCAACAGACGAATTCTGAAATTCAAAACTACTATATCATTTAGTTAATCATATAAATGAATAGTAATATTTTAAATATGTAAATATTTCATTTATGTCTCTTATATTCAAAATTATTCGAATTAGGTGTAATAATAAAATCGTGTTGAATAATAAAATTATTTTTATCCAGAATTTTATCAGCAGTTATATTATTTGTAAAAAAGAGCATACAAAAAAATGCAATATCTATATTTTTTGACTATCATTCATTTTCTGTTCTATAAAATGTGAGGAAAATAATGTACCACACAAGAAAATTATTCAATGTTTGTCATATTTGATTGTTTAGAAGATTATTCTATTTTGACAATCACCATAAAAGTTATTCAGATTTATTTTATGAAATGAATATTGAATGAACAAATATGATATTTTGTATTTGTAATAGTATAAAATTACCTTTTGTGGTAATAAAATATCAACTTTGAAAACATCTGCAGTTACTGATTATATAATTGTTGGCAAAAGATTATCTACCTTATAAGTTCAAAAATATTTACCATTTTACAACAATTTTTCTTGAAACGTTCATACCCAAAAGCACAAATTGCTCGACTAAATCCTTTAATTTGGGAGTCAATCCACGCGTACCTCAAGGCTACAGTTTTTCCAGGATACTCTTCACTTTCTGTATAAACAACTTTTTCAGTCACACTCTGGAAAACAAACAGTATTTATCTTAGAGGTTTACTGAACATCCTCAATATCTTTAGCATACCATCACTTTGGCATACCCTAAATTTCGTGTATAGCTCACAAGAACTCGGTTACCAGGGTCGACAATGGTTTCTTCCACAATATTGACATTTTTCGCCGTCACAAACCTCTCGGCCCATTTTGGAAGGCTACTCAAGCTCGTCTTTGATAAAAGACGTTTGGAAAATAACTTCCCGGAACGTACTTCCCTTTGTACCGTGTCTTCACTGAGTACATGCTTACTGTAAGTAATTATGAAAATAACATCTAAGAGAAATTACATTCGAGATTGTTACCTGTTGGGATTAGGATACCTTTTCCAAAATCCTTGAGCCACTTGGTCCCAACTATAACTGAAAATCGTGGTATCTGAGAAAACCTTTGGCATTGTTACTGATGTTGAAATATATCGTATATAATTGATTGGCCGTTTTCTTAGATAGCAAGTCTGAATTTTAAGGCCATTTTATTCAGCAAAATGTAAAACACGAGGAAAATTGGACTATACCCCTTCTTGATCTTAAAGTACTGTCAAAATTTAATGATAATATATATTGTAAACAAATTAAATGATAAAAGCGCCTAGATACAAACACAGCATAAGTAACAATCTAAGCTGTGATACAACCACAGAATACTGTGTTCTGTGATACAACATTGACCTGAGTACATCAGCTGATAACTCAATAGTGAATTTTTTTTTTATATCCGACCAACATCAGTAGATTACCCTGAATTAATTATACCAAAGAAATGTAAGAATGATATTGAGATCAACCATTTTGATAGGCATATCGATGAACAATGTTTGATTTGGCTTGCCCTCTCAATCCATCTCAAAGAATCCGCCGACTCAGACAGAGTAGAAAGTACCAAATGGAATAATTCAAAGAACACAAAAACGTCGGGAATGGTCGTTCCGCCATTACGACACAGCGATGATAATCGTCAGATAATTCCTCAGTTTTTGAGGATTTGGGTATCGATTGGGAATCAAAAATATTCAGAATATTCGGTTTTTGCAAAATTCAGCGTTCATTGTCATTTTTCAAAGTCACTAAATTTCGTAATCGGAACCCATTCCGTTAAATAATGTTTCATGTTCGTTGTGTTCAGAGTACTTTTAGTGTCCACGTTTTCTATTATATTCTGACTTTAACTATTCTTGTAGTCCTCTCATTAATAACTCAGGCGACTCATCCAAAAAAGAGCTTATTTTTACCATAATAGTTCTGTGCATAAAATCATTACAAATAACGTGTTAAAATAATTTCCATTTTGAAACAATGGAAACATGGTTAAAACATGGAAAAAATGTTCCGGATATAACGAAAAAACGGTTTTATAATTGCTGTTAAGCTTTGAACATAACGATTTATATGGGAGATAATATAGATTTTCCCAAATATATTCAAGGATACATTACTTCCTATGAGATAATAATATAGAACTAGTACTTGGGTACATCTCTTAGGACGCACCCAAATAAACAAAGAACAACATCAATGAATTCAATATAGGATAAAGAAATTAATTTTTGTTTGACACTTGAAAATGGTCTTACAAATGAAAATCTCTGATATTCAATATGGATTTTATAGAAATAAATAGGCCACAATAAATTTCACACAATTTTGGAATTCGGAAGTTTGGAGAGCTTTTCGAAATGTTCATTTTGCAGGGTTCAAATCTAGATTAAATATACCCAATTAATATACCCAACACTCTTGATCTACGAAATTCTATTGAGTTGGGTCAATCTCATTCTTTGCGTCGAGAGGTTTTGTTGAAAAATCGAATCGGTAAAACATCAATGTTTCTAGCCATCATTTTCTGGAAGTTTATGAGCGTTTGAACATCAAAGCACTTCTTAACATAAAACAACATAAAGCATTTCATAATCATAGAATTCTGTGGACTATATATAAGTAATAATTTTAAGTATGTTTAAACATCCGTAGGTCCCCTGAGGAGGAGGCGACTATTATAGAAAAATTATGTTTTATCTGAAGAATATATGCTTAAAAAATTATATAAGCATTGCCTTGAGCAAGACCGCTGTGCACCCACCCCATCGTCATAACCTTATAGGTTATGTCGGTGGTGCACCCAGACGAAGTTTCTGTACTTCAGTCAATTTATGACAGATGGAGACTGGCAAAATACTCCCGAATGAGAAGTAACGACCATTGAAAATAGAAAGAGAGAAATATATTAGTAGATGAAATAATTTTGCTGATGATTGGATTATGTTCTGTGATTTGAATATTTACCACCAACTAACTTTAAATCTCAATAGGTAAATCAATAGTGGATGTAGTAATATAAACTACAAACAAAAACTACTCTCTCTGTGTTGAATATTTATCCTTATCCGGTTTTATTGTTTTTTACCCAATTAAAATTTTACAAACAAAATATTCCACCTTCGCGTACTAGATTGTAAAACCTGACTCATTTTGAATAGAGTGAGCGTTGATGGGGATAATGTGGAGTAATTCTATGACATTTTCAACTTGTCACGAGCTAATCAAAATTGACTTTTTTCACAAAAACGATGATGGTTTGCACCAGAATCATAAAATTGAGAAAAATCCACCATAAAGTTTTGTTTCGGTATTTTCATGGAACTCCTAAGTTACTTGGAGTACTAAAAAATTCCCCTAATGCACAACTAGATAAAAGTATTTATAACAGGTAATACAACAGGAACAAATATGCTTGGAGACAGAAATATTAATAATACAATTTTCTTCTAGGTACATGTGCCTCCCTATTCCTGAGTTAAAAGTTCATGGTACTTATATATGGATAGACGGAACAGGTGAAAACTTGCGCTCCAAATCTCGAACTCTTGAATTCAACCCAAGCACTTACAAAGAAATTCCGAATGGGACCTTCGATGGGAGTAATACACTGCAAGCTCCTGTTGAAAATCCTGACTGTTACCTGATTCCTATAGCTATGTACCACGATCCAATTCGAAGAGGAACAAGTAAATTGGTGCTTTGTGAAACGTTTGATGCCAACGAAAAACCTAGTAAAAGTAACCATAGACAGGCATGCGTGGCATCATTGAATAGAATTTGTGATCAGCAGGTGGAAATTGGCTTCAAACAGGAGTACTTTTTCACAGGAAAGAGCGGAAAACCTTTTGGATGGTCAACTGAGGGGGATCCAGAACCATCAGGTATCATTGTTAATTAATTTCAAAATAGAATAATTACTCAAAAGCAAACCATAAAAACATGGAATTGTTGATAAAAGACATTTTGGACTTTAATTAGGAACTAATAGACAACTAATGGGGTGAATCAAACTTTCAAACAAATAAAAATGGAAGTAAAATTCAAAATTGCTTTTTTTCACTTCACTTGTGAGGCAATTCAAAAGACCGAATAGTGGAAATTGAGGAATTTTGGTTTTATGAAATAATTATTATTCTGTGAGGTCTGCGACAAAAAACATTATTCTCAAAACCTTATTTCGAAAATTGACAAGTTGATTATGAGCTGATAATAATTTCGAAGTCTTAAAAAGTATTATTCATTTGATAAGAAGATTGAAATCAGAATGCAAGCGCACACACTAGAATCCACAATGCAGGAAAATAACTTTTTGTCAACGTCTAGTCAGGCGAATATTGAAATAGCTCAATATCAACAAGTGGTCTGGTCCTGATGAAGTGCCGTCATCGTACTTTAAAAGTGCGCATATGAATTCGCACCAGTATTTTGCAGACTTTTCAACCTGTCTTACAAGAGGTTTTTCTTTCTTGTTGGAAGATTGCTCGCGTTCGGCCTATTTCCAAAAAGGGCAAAAAAAATCTTCCAAATTTGGAATAACGCTATCAAGAAACATGGAGAGTCAAGAGCTGTTGCGCTTGATACTACTAAGGCCTTTGACCGTGTATAGCATGAGGGTTTGCTGGCCAAACTTCGATGCTATGGCTTGTATAATTTTTTTATATGGCTCCTTCCTGAAAGAACGTTCCCTGCAAGTGGCCGTCGATGGATATCTCTCGAATACTTTTAACATCAACGCTGATATTTACCAGGGATCCATATTGTCCCCAACACTTTTTTTTGTATATCAACGACTTATTGGAAGAAATAAGAGAATCCAATATATTGCTTTGCTGACTACAGCACACTTGTCACGTCATTCCATTTTGATTCCAGAACATCGGCTGTGGATGCACATCTTCACCGGCAGTAGGAGGTTGCATATCCTAATGAGGATCTAAAAGTAATTTCGAATTGGGGTGAAAGTAACCAGGTGCAATTCAATGCCACAAAAACCCAGGCATCGGTTTTCTCCAAAAAGATAAATGTCTTCGAACCGGATGTAATAATGTCAGGTCAGACAATTCCGCCTTCTGCTTCGATAACATTGTTGGGCGATAAAATGGACACCAATAATATGTCTTGGCACAATCATCTCTCTGAAATTGTAAAGGCTGCTTCTCGAAAGCTTGGAACGCTGTTCTGAATCAGAAAACTGTACACACCTCGGCAACTTTTGATGCTTTTTAAAGCTCTGAACAGACCTTCTTTAGAGTATTGTTCTCATGTATGGAGCTCCGCCCCTAAGCATACCCTGAAGCTGCTAGATTCCATCCAGAAAAGAGCCATCGCCCTGATTGAAGAAGCGACTATCACTTGCAACCTTATTGTTCCGGAAAATTGATGAAAGTTTGGGAATATGTCTCTTTTCTATAGATACTTTCACAGAAAGTGTTCAAGTGTTTCACCAAGAGCGGTACATATCAGAAATACGCGACGGACTGTGGCTGCTCATCGTTTTGAGGTTCAACTCTGTAGACCTCAAAAGAATTCTTTCATTTGGAGAACTGCGTTTTATGTGGAATAAACTTCCTGAAAACGTTTTTCCATATGGATTTAATCTAAAACAATTCAAATCTAACGTGAATTACTACTTTCGTACAGGCACTGCTCTTAGAGCGCCTTAAAGATTTTCCTGTATTGCTTGTGTTTTGTCCTTATAAAAATTCTTGGATTATTTCAAATTTTAAACAAGTAAAGATATTTCATCTTAGAAAATAAATCAAATCAAAGAATAAAAACTGCAAGCTATAGTCGATTCCTTTCAGTTCCGAAGACAAAGGCAGATTTTAGCCTCCCAAACGTTACAATAAGTATTTGTGCAATGGATAAAATTATAAAATACGACAAGTAACTGATGAATAGCACATTTTCCTTTATGTAAAATACAGTGAATTTACGCAGTCCTTGCTGCACCTGTATTAAGCTCTTCATAAAAATGTTTACATTTATTAAATTGTGGAAGGTGAAAGTTCCAAAAAAGATCCATGAAAAATTAGGTTTTTCCCACAAAAAATAATTGTTGTTCAAAATAATAATTGAATTTTAGAAAATACTAAAGGACACGGTATTGAACTGATTAAAACTGAAATTATTTCAACTTTCAACTTGAACAGAATAGTACTACAAATACCGCATGAAGATTTTCAAAAAAAAAATCCCCTAGACAAAAATATGAGGATGCTTACTTGGCCAATATATTCCATTTCTCAAAATTAATGAGTTTTGAGGTCATTCTCATTTCAGATTTCCAGTATGCAGGAGTTGGAGCATTTAAAGTTTATGGACGGGAAATTGCAGAATCATTCTATCGTTGCTGTCTTTATTGCGGAATAGACATTGCTGGAGACAAACCTGAAAGATTCCTGAGCCAGTGGGAGTTCAGAACGGGCCCATCTTCTTGTATAAAGGCAGCTGATGATTTGTGGATGGCAAGATGGTTGCTTACAAGAATTGCAGAGGATTTCGGGGTTGGCGTGTCTTTTCAGCCATCATTTTCACCAAAATGGCATGGCTCAGGTGATGACTCCAACATTTCCACCATTGAAAATGATAGGAATAATCTGACTGGATAACTAAAATTTTGTCAATATATGGATTCATGAATACAGGGTGTATCAACAATGTGTATTTGGACAAAAACTACTTTCTTATTGGAAATGAAAAAAAATGTCTCAAACACAAGTTTTAGAGAATAATGAATAGAATGTTTCAAAAGTAACCACCCATATACAGTATAACGATTTTTTAAATCAATGTTGAAAATATTTCGAACAAAAATGAACTTTTAACAATTTTAAGAAGCTTGAATTCACAGCAGATGTTCAAAAAATGTTTCTCCTGTTTTCTTATTAGTTTTTGAATAAGTTATAAGTATAAAGAGTTCTCTGATTAATTGAATGTCCAACTTTAATGTTTTTGTTGTGTTGTCCTTCGATGCTGATTTTGTATTGTTTAAATACTTTTTTATAATAAAACGTGTTTTTTCATTCTTGTAATTTGTTTGAGCGACGAATAAAACCTAATTATTAGCATTCTTCATTATTTGAAACAAAGTGAAAAACTTTTCTGATTATTTATGGGGTCTGCAGACATTGCAGCCTCTCTAGAGAGTATATATTGCAATTTCTCTTGTGCGTAAGAGAAGACTTTGCAATGCTAATATCATCTCTAATTTTCCTTCCTCGGTTGACTGGTTGAGCAGAGTAAAGCACTTTATTAATGTGTGATGTGGTGAAAATAGTGGATAAATACATTATTATGGAAAATAGAAAACACAAATTTGCTTCCTGCTGATCTGAGGAAAAGTAATCCCAAGTTTTGTTTACCACTGTATGGATAAATCGCCATTCTCAGGGATATTTGGTTGAAACATTCTCTTTTTTCATTCAATCGAATAGAGTATATTTGGTGCCACCATAACTTCCGAACCACTGGATACAACTTTTTTTTTTTAAATAACTCTAGGAAATCAATTAAGTGAAAATATATATGGCGTTTCACTTAAAAAAACACAACTTCGATCAGATACACTTTTATTGGACACCCTATAATATAATGTAGCTTCCATAGCTATTGAATATCATTTGAAACATTTTTCTTTATATTAAATATTGAAGAAGCTTTCTATCAAGCATTGTTGATGTACTTGTATATCAAAATTAATAATTTATTACTATTTAGGTCTACATGTAACTTTCTCTTCTAAGAGAATGAGAGAAGAGAATGGATTAAGGCATATCGAAGAAGCTATCAAAAAATTAGAAAAACGGCATAACGACCATATGGCAGTATATGATCCTAAGGGAGGAGCAGACAATATTAAAAGGCTGACGGGTCAGTTTAACAGCTCGTTGGCCAATAAATTCACTTTCAAAGTGGCAGATCGAACGGCATCAGTAAGAATCACAAAGACTGTGAATGCAAAGAAGAAAGGATTTTTTGAAGATCGCAGGCCTGCAGCTAATGCTGATCCTTATCAGGTCATTAATGCTTTAGTAAAAACATGTATAATAGAATGAAAATAAATATTTCATAATTTTTCATGATTCCTTACCCACAATTACCTGAGATTCAATATAAAAAAGTATATTTTTAAAACGGCCACATCTATTGACAAAAATCTTTATGTACATAATAAAATGTAAAATAAAATTCAACGAGATTTTATATAAAAAGTAAACTTGATTGGTATAATGACAAAATAATTAGATAAAATTAATGTTTCTTCACAGCTAAATATTTTCTAAAACTCGTACAAATAGATCACGAGAACATTTTTCTTGAAGATTATATTCTGATATTGAAGTAGAATTTACATGGAGTGAAATGTTGGAATGCTCATTTCTAGATAGAAGTGCCCTGAAAAAAAATCATCAAGAATTTTCAAGAGATTCGTTAAATAATGAAGCTCACCCATTCTCTTGCCATTACAAGAACTGTATTTCTCTCCAATTTTGGACCCAGAAGTGGATTCATTTGTGCTACGTAACAACATAACCAGCTGAAAATTTCAAAAGAACTTTAAAAATATGTAATTTCAAAATGGAATTTATTTGTCAAAAATTTATATAAAACCATAATTACAAAGTATTATGACAGATAAACAAATACAACCTTATGTAGTAAGAATAATTCAATATTTTTACAAGTTTTTGTGTAGTTTCCATTGAACTAGTGTTTGATTGAGCCACATATGATCGGTTCTCGTGATAATGTATGATTGAAATAAAAGCTGCTATTTTCAATCCAATATATTAAACATCACAAAATGGCAATGTATCATTTCCTATGATATGTGTGTCAAATGAAATGGCTTTGAGAGCAAATCACAATAAGCAAAGTGGCGTTATTGTGAATCTAATAAGGCGCACCATACAAGATGGCAGACAAATTATTTTTTATGTACACTGGCATAATATGGTATAAAATGAAAGAGTTTGCTAAAAAGAACATGAAAAATGAAAGGACACTCATGCACTCATGAATATCAAAAAAATATAACTGGACAAAGGTTAGGGATAGTTTGGTGGTGCTCAGACTAATGTAGATACCAACACTGCAATAATGACACATAAAACAAAATGAACACACTGAAAACATATCCACACATAATCAAGTGAACAATTAATAGCAAAAAAAACAATATTTTACTTACTATTCTAAAAAGGATCAATAAAAAGAAAATTAACTTCATATCACTGCAAAATATCATATGTCAAAAAGTGCTACTCATCAGGAGATACAAAAAGAATCTGTTATAAATTGTGTTTACTAGGTACTGATATAAATTGAACTTCTGTTCGTTAATGAAGAATTTAGCACTGTCTGTTGACACACAATATCAAGTTAAAAACTATTTTTTAAACTCTTCTGTTGCATTCTCTTCAATCGGAATTTCAGAAAAGACATAGCTGTACAGCTATTCTTCTACATATTGCGAATGACGTAATGAAATCAATAGATGAAAACAGATGTACGGTGTTATTCCTATTAGATTTCAGCTGGGCGTTTGATACCATTAGTTATAATCTTTTGATAGGTATTTTGGATTATAATGGTTTTTCTGCCAACACTCTGGCTTTACTAACAGACTATTTGGAGTATAGACAGCAGTTGGTTGAAATGGAATAATACAGCTCAGATATCTTATATCTCAAATCAGAGGTGCTTCAAGAATCCATACTTGGCCCTTTACTTTTCTCTATTTATACTTCTCACTTACTACAGGCTCGTCACACTTGTCAGGTGCATTCATACGCTGATGAAACTCAAATATGTTACAGTATTCCGACGAAAATGGCAGACAATGCTAGTGACATTTTCAATGCAGATATAACTAGATTTATAAACCCTAGTAAATGGAATGTAATGATCTCTGGTCCAAGATTTCACCATACCATAGTGATTAATTCAGCGAATATCTGCATTCGAAATGAACCACGAGATATTGTTAGTAACAGATAATATTTCAATACTCATTCCATTCATGTGTTATCTGTCTTATCGATTGAATTATCTGAAGGGAAACGTTCAATAGTAGATAGATTTGGAATATCTGGAATTGATAAATATTAAGAAAATACTTTTCTCTTACATCTGAACTATGAAAAAATGTCAACATCTCTTACGATTCCCATTTTCCAATTCAGATTACCATCATTAGATGTTCTATATGTATATTATGTTTTTATGATACCGTCTTAGTCAGGGAAACATGGACTAAGTCTTTTCATAGCTCTAGTATATGTAAAAGTACTTTTCATCATAGTAAAATTAAAATGTAGGGTTTGAATCAAGATGAATCTAACACACCCAAGTCACATGATCAACACTGAGAGATTGTAAAAGGTATTGTCGAAAATACTTACAACAGCCAACAGCAAACTCCCGTTAACATTAAAATTACTTGAATCACCCTAAAAAATCGATAAATTAAATGAATGCCGAACAAAAAATAAAATGTTCATTACCCCCTGTTAGGTCCCTTTGGCACTAGAAAAGGTAAAACTCCACCGACTCCTCCCCAAAAAACAGTGAAAATGATAAATGGTAATGCTGCAGCTCCCATAATAATTGGATAAGGGTATTAAATTATTGATTGAATAAAATCAAACAATTTATTTGACTCCACTAATAAAACTGAGTAAATTCAGTTTTCAATCAGCTGTCCTGTGTCTTGTCTGTCATTTATCACATGATATTCTGCTTCTTTTTCATGCGTGCTTTGCTTTCACTAGGTTACTATGAAGGCGATCTTAATTTTCAGTTTTTCGGTTTCGGTATTTGAAAAACGGTATTTAGATACCGTACCGTCGTGGTACTCAAGAATAATGCACGACGATTATTGCTGAGTGTATGTCTGATCGCGGGCGTTAGTTCTCGTTCTCATTGAATCCCCGAATCTCTGTCGCGGTGCTTTAATGTGGGTAACAATGGAACGCCATCGCGATATATCATCCGCAAGCTATTATGGATCTTTTTGTCATTTATGTATTACACCCAATAATATGAAAATGCAAAAACTTTACTGAATTGAGATATTATTTTTTGATAAATCGGAAATGGCGAGTCTGTTTACCATAAATTACTTGATTTATCGAATATGGATATCAGAAAAAAGTAGCAAAGAAATTCATTGTGAGTTTTAGAAATTCTTCTTAGGGGCCATTTGTAATTTTTACTTCTCTCCGATTCATCAGATCTTGAAAGTAACTTTTGAAAAGAAGCGACCAACTTCACTATTCATTTTATATACTATGAGAACAGTTGATTGGGTAATGTATAACCAGAGTGTATGATTCCCAGTTTACAATTAGAATATATTTCAACTTTTGACCATTCTCAATGACACACTTTTCAAAACACACAACCGTTTCGTTTCAAAAGTAATCAAGAATAATATATTTTTCAGGTAAACCCTGTCAAAAATCTGGTTAATGACGGCAAGGAACTGGTTATTTTTGGAACATATTCTTATTGAAATGGCAATTAAAAGACAAGTGACATTTATTCTTTTTGTTAGGTGTGATAATACTAATAATAATAAAGTAAAAAAAAATTTTCATTTCTACTTCTTACTAAAAACTTTGGTTTAAATCACTTTTCGATGTCTATCGGCGGAAGACATTGTTTATCAAAAATATTCCAACCTATCACAATAATTTCTAAGAAGTCTAATCCGACTAGGCAAGATGTAACTTCTAAGAGCCAAAGAGTGAGAATATATTTCTATACTGATTCAAATCTCTTTATTTTATACCTTTTTTGTAGCTGATGCTAGACTTAGGTTTTATTCAACAAGCTAGCCCAGGATGTTTTCATTTTTTACCTCTGGGTTTGAAATCTTTGAATAAACTCATCAAAATCGTAGATGATGAAATGTTCAAGATATGTGGTCAGAAAGTACTCTTTCCAGGACTCACTAATAATAAGCTGTGGAAAAATAGCGGTAAATATTTTGCTTAAATTCTTTAATTACATTTGTCACACAAAATTGTGCCATAAAGCAAGTGGTGCAAATAGTGACCTGTGACCTGTTAAAAAACTCATAAACATACTGAAGACCCAATGTACACATTCTTATATCAAGATATGAACATATTACAGAAATAACTATGGGATTGGAACCTTTGGTGTGAAAGCTGAATAACTTCTTTGATCAATTACCCAAACACCAAACTAATATTTTTGCACTCGACGCGCGTTT
>WOGP01005917.1:0-12773 GCA_015342065.1 Leptinotarsa undecemlineata | reverse complement strand
CATCGGTTTATTAGTTTCTCCCCTGAAAATTTCAAATATGAAAATGGTATAGATGATATCTTATATCAAATCATCCTTGAACAATATATTATATATCATGGATGTAAATGGTTACATACCTAGAACACTTTCTATTTGCTCCAATAATGAAACAACTGTATTTTTTCTCAGGCGAAACCTCTCATAAAATTATTTGTCACTATATGTAGTCAGGTATGCTCCTCTTTTCCTGTAGACCTTCACTTTCTTCAAATCCACATAATTTTCATCCTCATCTTCAACTGAAGAAATCAACTCAAATCGACGATAATTCAATTTGATGCTCAGAAAAACTGAAATTTATTGGGTGTTATGTTGACAAAAAGCCTCCTTTTGCGAGCAAAAGTCGCGAAATCGACTTTAGCATAAAGGACACTTTTATGTAAAGGAGACTTTAAAAATCCATTATGGAACCGGCCTTGAAAGTATAATTATGTTATTTTTTAGCATACCTTCTTTAACATTTCCTGTAATTGGAAATAAACTGCTATCTATTCATATATTTACTGCCTGATTGTTAACAGAGAGAATATATTGAAGAGCATCAATTTTATTAAGATAGAATGTGTGTAAATTCATAATTATTGTAATTTTAACAAGCAAATTACTTATGTTTATGAGAATTTGATGAAATTTCGTTATGGTAGGTATTGAAAGTAAACTTGGTGTACGAGGGATATAATTCAGGTGATATTCAGAAAAAAGAAACGGTAATTTGAACTCAATAAATTTAGTTAAAAATAAGAATTTTTCACTCAATTTGAAATTTTTGGAAATCATTGGGTTCTGAAAATTATAACTACCCAAGAGTCATGTGAAACTATGTAAATATTCAAAATTACCGTGACAGTTTGTATCATCATTCAATTATTATGAATAAATCACAAAATTTCATGTTTAAAGTCAAAATTCAACAAAATTTCAAGTTCTCACTGGAAACTTAGGAATATTATTTTCAAGAAAATTTGTATACTTCTACGCGTTTGCACGACTTTATATCAAATGAAATATTATTTTAGTTTCTAATCCAGTGTTGAAGAATAAACAAATATAAAAAAAAAAATTTGACCCCGACGTGATTTGAACACGCAACCTTCTGATCTGGAGTCAGACGCGCTACCGTTGCGCCACGGAGTCATGTACTTAATCACTCCGACTGCTGGTCATTAAACTGAGTTCAGGAGGAACTAGTTGATGTAGAATTAGTCAATTCAATATAATTAATGTGTCGATTGAATATAAATGACGGTACTCGTCTTGAAATGCTACTTACTGGATATAT
This sequence comes from Leptinotarsa undecemlineata, assembly GCA_015342065.1. Lineage (NCBI taxonomy): Eukaryota > Metazoa > Arthropoda > Insecta > Coleoptera > Chrysomelidae > Leptinotarsa > Leptinotarsa undecemlineata. Next base: position 11,452 of record WOGP01005917.1, on the reverse strand, counting down.
TGGTAGAAGGGCCAATGTCACCAAATATGGCGGATTTGAGAGTCGGCTCGCTTCAGTTCTTCTTCAAAGAAAAAAATTATATCATGATAGTGACGTTTCAGTGTTTTCCCGATTAGTTTTTCACAATTTCCATCGTTATAATATGTATTATTCCCGAGATAAGGAGGGGGAGAACGAGAAAATCGGATAGAAAATCTGTTAAATAACGAAAAAATTACGCCACCTATTTGTGAGTTCAGAGCTGCAAATACGGTTCGAAACATCCCAACACCTCGATGGTTGATTGATAGTTTTGAAGTGGTTTGAACCGAATTCAATTCACATCGCAATTGAAATGACACGGATCTCAGTAGACAGAAAACGTGGAATGCAAATTCCACAATTCTTCAGTGATTTCTCTGATTTATTCATTCGAAATATATAGATAAGCCAACCATTTATATTGTGACATCGGATCCTCCGCCATTATTTCGAATTGCGGATGACTAGAAAAGAATTTCAGTTATAGTTGTAATTATTAGTATGAATTTTGATTTTCAGAATAGGAACGAATCTAATTTCCAACACTATTGAATTGCAATGAAGAAAAGAGGTATTTCAAATAAAAAACGGGTTATTTCTCGTGAATTTCTAGACACATTTCATAATCTGTGAGAAAACCAAGCTGACGTATGGATTCACATATTTTGTCATATTATTATTGAAACTTGGCTTCCCAGAACAAAAATTGAAAATAGACTGAACATGAGCAACCTTTCAACAAGAAAGAAAAACATCTTTCTTGTAAGACTTTTTAATTACGATGCCTTTCCCAGAAAATCGACTGTGGAGTGGGGCGCAAATTTTTCAGCTAGTAAATTTGCTTTTTCTATGGCTGTTGTTGCAATTGAACCATCCGCTTGTGTTAGTGGTGGAACTGTATATTTTGTGATTGTTGAAGCTGATTAACAGCTTCAGTTACCAACCAAAAGGATCTATTCCCGTTAGGATTCGCAAGCAGTTCATCCCCAATTCTCTAATTGTGAAGTTCTTTGCTTTGATTTATCCTAAGTTTGCAGCTCTTGCGAGCACAACAAACCTAGTTCGGTTTTCGGCACTGGGATTTTGTGCGCCACTGTCGGTAGGCGAGATTTTTGAAGGCAACAGCTTGCTCACAATTTCTGTTGAACCAAGGTTTGTCGTTAGAAGGTCGTTCCATTGAAAAACGAATATATGCATCCATGGATGATAGAAACCTTCGGTGACTTCAGAAGCACAAGTTGATGGATCTTCAGAACTGAAACAAACATCTAGTTAGGGGAAATTTCGGAATTGGTCTTGAAGATCCTCTCATTCAGCTAATCTGCAATGCCAAACTTTGCGCGGCTCATGAGTTTGTGTTCAGAAGATCCCTTACTGTGACAGCAACATTTCTGATTTGGTTGTTAGATATAGATCCAGAAGACTAGCATATTCTTCTTCACGGTGAGAAAGTCTAGTTGGCTTATTTATAGTCGGAGAAAGGTACAGAACTGAATTGAAAATAGTTGGTGGTTCACATGATACAATTTTAAAAACCGATTGTTTGAAAAAAAACAATATAATAATATAGCTAAATCAAGAAAGCATCTGACAGCAGTATTTAATGACTAATTTATCACTACCGTGATTAATGGGTATTATTAAGGTCGAGCAAACAGACGTATAATGGGTGTATGATACAATAGTCGTAGATAAAAAGTACACTAGTTAATTTTTGGTCCCTAAATGCGAATATGATAATAAAAATTTTGTAAGAGTTTTGGGTTATGATTTTTTCACAAAAATTTAATGAAAACGACATTCCAAATTTGCTCTTTCCCTAAATTGAGAAAATTGTTTGAAATTTGGCAACACAGCGGCTCTGCTCAGGCTTGTAATGCTGCTTCTCGAACTTCCGATACTCGAAATTTCCGGAAAATACCAGAAATACGGAACCGAACAACCTGAATTAAATGACCTTGTTCGGGACCTCCACTTGTCCAAAGAGGATGCTGAACTATTAGTGTCTAGATTACAACAATAGAATTTAGTAGCCCCTAAAACCAAAGTTACAATATTTAAGAAACGTAACCGTGAGCTATCCTTGTTTTAACACGCTTTATATTAGCCTCACCTGTATGTATGTTTGTTTGTAACTTCCAAGCTCGGGATCTGTATTGACAGAATTATCAGCGTTATTGCTTGATCGTTTCGCAGGTAGATGGCGCTATACGTAACCTCCTTGATATTTATTGATCTATTCGCGGGCAAATGACCCTGTACGTAACTCTCGACATTATTGCTTGATCTATTCGCGGGTAGATGGCGCTCTATCGTTATACAAAAAAAGGATAAGGGAATCTTCCAAAGAAAGGAAGGAAGTAATAACTTCCTTCCTTTTTTTGGAAGATTCCCTTATCCTTTTTTTTTGTATCAAGATGGAGTAGTAGAAAGCCACAAACTTTCTTTCCCAAAAATAATCACTCCTAAAAATATAACCCCTTCAATTCAAATATAGTTTATTTTCATATATCTAGCGTTGTTATGTTGAATTAGCTGCATGGAGTGCTTTCAAAAGAATTGTTTCGGAATTTTTAGGAAACAAGAAAGTAAAAAATTACGAAACACTTGTAGAAGAACTACCTAAAATCTACTGCAGAATGGGATGTCGCATGTCTCTCAAATATTATTTCTTGCACTCCCATTTGAATTTTTCCCAGAAAATTTGGGTGCAGTCAGTGACGAACCAGGGAAAAGGTTTCACCAAGACATACTGACAATGAAGCAACGTTACCAAGGCATATGGAATGCAATAATGGGGGATTATTGTTGGTTCCTCATGAGGGAAAACGATGAAACATATAAACGAAAGTCAACATTTGCAAAAAGGTTATGCACAAAATACTTCAATTGAATGTTTCTTCATGTGTATTCTGAATAAAGTCTGATATACTCCAAATATATTGTTTTTTTCTTGTTTTGATCCCTAAGATATGTGAAATATAATATAAAAATATAACTCAAACTGCTTTAAACTCTCATGTATAGCCATTATGATATAAGTCGTAATTTTCTTTTCTTATTTGTTGGCTAGTGTTATTATTCCTTTTATTCGGACACTAATTAGGAGACTCCGTTCCTTCGTTGTTCCAGGGCCTTCAGACTACAAACAACACAAAGAATTCTTTCAGCAACTTGAACGCTTTTGAAATCCTGAATCGTCCTTGCATCCATCGACTCACTCACCAGTCACATCGCGAAGAAAAATCTGGCCCATCAGGCTACGTCGTTCGCAATATTGCGATTCTATATTAGGAGATGCAATTCCCAATCTAATTATGTGTATTGGAAATGGGATGTGCAATAAACACCTCCTTGTTGGCAGTTAACATTTGAAATCAATTACAGACTGTGCGGATACGCCAAATGCTGGTAAATATAGAATCAATCTCGGAAATATGCACGTGCTCGGTTGCAATCATTGAGGTGATCACGCTGATCAATTGCTGCGGATTGAAAAGACATGTTGCAGATGTTTTGGCTTTATATTTCAACCGTCGACAAAAGCATAATATGAATAAAAAATTTTAATGTCCCCGTAATATAAATTACCTATATTAAAATGTTTCTAAAAATCACAAATATGTTTTTCTCATGAAAGATCTTGTAGAGAGTCTCGAATATATCAGTTACAGACATCTTCAGGATGTCTCTCAAAGAAATCTTAATGATATTATTTGTGAAAAATTCGTCAAAACGTTTTTAAGAAATCTTTCAGGAGGTAGGAGACATCCTCAAGATGTATGTTATGTTTTGAAGCATATAAGGCAGACACCTTGGATACATCTTAGATTTTACACGATTAGTGCGATACAAAAAGTTTTTAATAAAAATGAAAATTCAAATAGCCACCAAATTGTCCTTTTCACGCGAATCAATAATATTCTATCATTTCGATTCACTAAAGAACGTTTTGAAAAAATTTCTTCAATTATAAATATTCTAGAGGTTGTTTTTTAGATACGCATTCGCAATGAATCAAAAAAAGGCATAAAATTGCGGATCGTCACGTCGGTTATCTAGAAAAACAAAAATTGTCGTTAGAAAAATATCTGAAAACGTCATTGAGAATGCTAATATCTACCTCACGAATAATATATGAAGCTTTTGATTGTTTCAAAGGTGTTATGAATTTTTTGGATTTGGCAAAAGCTTTCAATATTGTTGATAATTCTCTGCTCTCCAAAATTCTGGGAAATTCTGGAAAATTATGGTTTCAGATGTATAGTATTACGATTTAGGAAATTATACCGTCCCCAAAAAGTCAAATATGTGAAAATCATGTTTTCAGCTAACCAAGAACGAGACACTGTGGTGTGGCCCAGGGCACATTACCAGGACCAATCTTATTCTCCATATATATGAATAACGTCTGGGGGAAAAATGATCTCGTTTGCAGATGACGCTATCATGTTATATGCTGCTGATAATTGGGGGAATTGCAAAATAACAGCTAAAAGTGATCTTGAAATTCTGCTTTGATCACTAGAAATTACCAATCAATTAAAAAAAATCGATATATCGCTCCAAACTGCAATCACAAAAAAACATACTTTCTCAATAATCTGCCAATCAAAGACTTCAATGCAGAAAACATAGTTATTGGAGAAAAAGACCTTTTTCGATATTCGGCAGTTGAGCAGTTGAATTTGATATACTCAAGAAGTGGTTTTGCATATAAAAAATGTGATGGAAAAATTTCAGTCAATTTTATTCCAAGTTCAAACAATTGAGAAATCTCCTGGACCTGCCCCAGCCTTAATTGAATGCAACATGTCACTAGTGTAAGCAAGATGGGAGGGCGTTTATCGGTGTCAATCAGAATAGCTTGTAATTATATTGCAGCATACAAAGAATCAGGTACATATATGGGACAATAATACGCCTATAGGATGATAAACATTCAGCATAGAAAAAAAATTGAACTGAAGGAAATAAGGCATGACAACAAAACCAGATTTAAAAAAAATACAGCCATTATATCGAATATAACTTAGACAAAAATGGGACAAAAAGTTTAGGCGTTATTGTCGTTCAAGAGCTATAAAAAATTCTCGTTTGATCTGAATATGCTTCAAAAACTGGGGGATCCTCAGAAAAAAAATTCTTTTAATGAATAGAAATACCGATTAAGGTAGGTTCCTTTCCATTCATTTTCAATATGTGGCATTTTAAAAATTTATTTCCTATTTCTACATGATTTATTATTATCATTTGTTTCGTCTTAACCTCTTATTTGAACTTGATTTGCTCGAATGCTGGAGTGGTGTAAGAGATTGCTGTTGCTGGGAAACGTATTTTATTCGAAACAGTCACTTTACTCATAGTGAGCACAGTTCGATTCTATTTGTAATATTTGCTGCCTCTGTTCACCAACAGTGAACCTACAATTCTTTCAATATTATCGAACAAGCGTAGTTCTCACTCTTCGAAATGAAAAGCAACCCTTCACCCAGGGTTTGAAATAGAATATAAATCTCAATTTGACTGGAGTATATTTTTCAATCGTGTGCTTCAAAAAGCCTCGTTAGTATAGGAGTAATTCCTTCATACACCGAAATCCACGAATATTCGTGTATTCCGAACTCCCATTTCCAGCGAACTCACCTCTCGCAGCAATGAAATTCTTCCGCGAAGAAGCGCGACATGAACGCTGCGTACTTACAAGAATCAGAAGAATGTATTACAATTTAACATTTAATCCAAATGTTGATCAAGACGGCGGCTCTTCTGAATATGTTCGGCGGCCTTATTTATTGCGATAGTCGGACGTACAGTATCGAACCCACAATGTCGCGGCCATTCCGATAAATTATACGGAACGTCCCAAATAATTTATGAGCGGGTTGTTGGACTTCCTGAAATTTTATTCAAAATTGTCTGCTCGAAATTTTATGCTCTGGCGGTGTACGTAAACTTGTCTCTCGGATTCTGGGCATTTTTCCGAAATGCCTTCGGTTTCACACAAGTATTTGGGTTTCTTCGTACCTACTCGAGATACTGGTTTTATAAAAATAAGTGGTATATAAGTATTGTTGTCACGTAAGTTTATTTTCAACCATACGGGCGAAATGAACCCAACATTATGTTGGTAATAATAGGAATATTGTTTTCGAAGAGATTATTCCACTAGTTTCTGAAACCTATTTAATAGACCAGTCATTTTAGCATAATAAAGGGGGTAAATGTCGGAATGGGATGTAATAAGCTGAATATTTGTATATAGCTTTATTATGGTGTTATAAAAGCTGAGATTATATGAGACAGATTATATGAGACTTTTGAGACAGCATTTAGAACGCCATAATAAAAGTATATACTAATATTTAGCTTATTTCCTCTCATTTCGAGGTTAATCGCTAAATTAACGGGACTATGGATAGATACACGAGTGATGTACTCTATGAAGAGACACATCGCTATAACTGAATTCTTCAATAAGACCGAACTTATTACCACACTTGGTGGAAATTAATGGAAACTGTGCTTTTTTTTAGCTTATCGCAAATAACTAACAGAACTAATACTGAATAATTTCTTCGTAATGCTGCTGTGATTTCTAGAAGCAAATTATATGAATCTCTATCAAAAATACACAGAGGCCTGTTATTATTTTCAAGCCGACTCATTCTTCGCAAATTCAGTAGCGAAACGTAATCAGACAGTCTAATTGGAATTGAAACGGAACGAAAGAAAATTGGTTCATTCGTTGTTATGGACTATCTGCTACGTCTGACTTGACAAGATTGAATTAGTGTCTACTGAAGATTACGACTATACTGAATTCCAACGTTAATGATAATCGATGAACTCGAAACCTTTGCGTGCAACATCAACTATAGAAATTGTTTGAGCTCACTTCCCTCACACGTTTTAAATATGTTTGTTTGCAACCGACTCCTTTGGATCCGATTTAGAGTAACTTTACACGGACAGATGTATTTTAAACTAAAAATACAATAATTTCATAAGATTATCTCAATATCCTGATTCGATTTGACTCCGTTACACATTTTCTTGTGGAGTTTTCTCAAGTCGTAGATGTATGTGAATGAGTCATAAACCACAGCAATTCTCAAAGCCAACATAGCCTATGCTATCGGTCAAATTCAGCCTCATTTATTCGCCGGAGTCATGAAAAATTGGTCGTTTTGGATGCGCTCTACCAAGAGGACACGTGGCAGACATTTGATCGATGACATGAACAACAATGTCAACATTAGCTGATGAAATTTGTAAACAGAAAGCGGCAATATCACAGACATTCCTTCAACAGCTTTGCCACGTGTGGAGTCGAAACGAATTATCCAGAATCATTCAAAATTCATCATTTCATGTAGGTGGAAGAATTATCATGGATTCGATATGACAACACCCAGTTTGTTGGAATTTATCCACTTGAATTCGAATTCCAATTATTCTAAACAAGAAAATTTCTGTCTTTATTGTTCATCTTCCTAGATGATTACAACTCAACATATTTCATTCTGTCCTAAATCGTACAAGTGTTATTGTTGACACTACTTGAAAATATCTTAACCCCACATGCGGCAAGGGTCAGCAATATACCTACATACATAAGGGTGATGCAGTTGATAACGAAAAACATGACCTCAGAATGTTCCCTAATGCCGATTTCAACTAAAGAGTTATGGATTCTCATATTAGGAAATAGTTGAATAGGCGAATGTATTGATGAAAGAAGACAAAAATAGCATACTCCCAAGAAATAAGATAGCTTTTATTCAATAGTGTTCCATTATAAAAGTGTTCCGTGAAAAAAAACTGCATTGAAACTGTTAATACAAAATTTCATCTGTTAGTTATCAAGTGTTTAAATGAAACCGTAACAGAATAAAGTTTGCTCGGGCTAAGACACTCTGTATGATCCGATTAAAAAGTTACACCATCCTCTCGAACTTTCCCATAATTAAGAATTTTTAAAACGCGCCCGATGAAATCAAATCTCACCAAGAACGGTCACATAGAAATTGTAAAACTCCAATTATGCCCCGTAATGCCATGCATGGGGAACAACTCACAATTAAATTTATAGTCCACACATTCCCAATGAGCAGTTTCGGACTTATTTATGCTACGGTATTACCTGATGTGTTCTTACAATAAAAAACAACTTGTAAGCTACAGGTTGTAAAATTTAATGCCCACGATTTATTGCATCTCACCCAATAAAGAACGTCCTGTGATGCTCGCGGGTCATGGACCAATTCACGAAACTGGAGCTGCTTTGTTGCCAGGTCAACAGAGGATTCGTGTGACGTGTCTCAGATTTTTCATTAAGTTGAGTCGGACACCTTCTAACTATTATTGAGAAACCACAAACGCTCCTGTCGTCAGAAACTATTGCTTTTTTTGTCCACGAATCTATATAACCGTTTCTTGTTGTTCTCTGACAGTGAAATCGAATATAATTTAGATGGTCTGACCTCTGTCCACGAATCCTAAGCAGCAATGGCAGACCAAGAACGGCAGTCCAATTTATTCATCCGACTTGATTCCAGCAAAGACTGTGAATATCATCATTATTATCATAATTATTATCCAAAGCGTTTCATATTCTCCAGTTCTTCATGAGGTTGTAATTATTCTTCTACAGTTTTCTTATAGGTCGCGATTCCTTCCGATATTTCGATCCTAGCAAGATCCATAAGAGAGAGAAACCTCATCAAGATTATGAGTACTTTCGAAAACAGAAGAGCTGCATCAACTACATCAAACAACTATTTGGTGTTTGCTTCAACGGAGTATCAGGAATGATTTTGAAGGTCTACAGAACCTATTTCCACACCATTGGCACCAACTAAGTAATGGCACCCTAATGGTCCACCTCCTTTAACCGATGATATTGTTGGGGGACCAATTCCATTGCAACCAGTACTAGTTTTGAAATTAATGAGAAAATAAACAAGTCGTCAATCAAAGAAGAGTACTATAACTGACTGCCAGAGAGAGGAAAATCTAGACATGAATGGGTTCCAGTACAACGTTGAGGTCCAGCAACCTTCAAAGATTTTCAAAACGATGACCTTGGTAGATATAGAGTTATATTTCGGTATCTGGTAGATGAATTTGGATGAGTCCATAAAGTAACCATCTCCCTTATTTTTCGAATTCTGGTATCCTTAAAAGTGCCTTGCTACGCCAACTCAACTGTGAAGTTAGATTATGTTTCAACTAATAATTCTTTGCTAGGGTTCCTCAAAAATCTTTTGAGGGTCGTAAACAATATCAACGCCACTTTATATTTTTACATTCAATCAAATATGTATGTGGTAACTTTGTGAACTTGAATACTTATATTCAAATATTATTGATTGCAAATAGCTTGGTTACCATGATTTCATCTTTTGAACAATTAAGCAGATGGACTCATTGACTGTATGGCTACCAAATGCTATAATATTGAGAATCAATTTTAACACTAACATCCAGAAAGTGTGAGAACTTAGACACAAAACATCAATCATATTCTTCACTCATGAAGCTCTAACTTGAACCACATTTTGAGTTCATTAGATCATATCGAGAAACAGTTTATCCAACTGTTTAGAGTAACCTCCAAAGATGAATAGAGCACACTAACGAATGAATGTTATGGGTCAAAATAACGCGGAAAACTACAAAGCTTCCTTAATCTTTCATGGGTTGAAATTTTGAAGAATATCTTCGGAAAGCAGAGTTTCTGTAGAATGAACTTCGCATGATGGTTTAAGAAACAAATATGATCTAGAGCTATAGAGTATATAGATGTGATGTTCTAAGAGGAGTACCTTGAAATTGTTTTCAGGTAAGAAATAACTTCAAAATTATGGTAATGCCACAAATCAATTTCAAAAAAGTATGATAACTTTTTGTCAGTAATATCTGTCAGAGTTCAACAACATGGAGGAACTTCTAATTTGTGACTTGCATATTTTCATGAAGTTCTTTTATTGATAGGTTGGAAATTACAAGTTTCTCAAAATTGTAATATTTTCTCCAGAAAGATGAATGTTTCCGAACTTAATATAAGTCTATTGGGGTTAAATGGTGCTCTAGGCACAATCAAGTCTCTTGAATTGCAAAGGCTGCTTCTCAAAAGCTGGAAACAGCTCCGAAGCAGAAAACTGTACACACCCCAGGAACCCTTGAAGCTTTAAAAAGGTCAGATTAGACCATCTTTGGGATATTGTCCTCATGTATGGACCTCCGCCCAGCTCCGCATGAGTTACAGCATACGCTGTAACTGCTGGATTCCTTCTAGAAAAGAGCCGTCCATCTGATTGAAGACATGAACATCCCTTGCAATCTTGATAGTCTGGAACATTGATGAAAGGCTGAACATTTGTCCCTCCTCTAGAGACACTTTCACGAGAGGCGTTCGAATGGCTATTTTCTAAATGAATTCAATCTCCAGCGATTCAAATCCAACGTGAATCGCTACTTCGCATAGCCATTGCTTTCAGAGCGCCTTGTAGATTTTCCTGTAGTGCTTGTGTTTTGCTTTGAAAAAAGTATATTTTCAATGATTTCTCCTTCTTGTTCAATTTCAACTGTGATTGACCTCGAGTTAGGAAAGATAAATCCAAAGTGGGCGTGTCTATTCGATACCCTACTGCACGCGATGATTCATTGTGGCTCCGAACTATTAAAATTCGATCAATCAATTCAAATTTCTGTCTAGAAATCATTCTGAAATGAATCCACATTTCCTTATTTCTTTGAAAACTTGGCAACATGTCAATAAAAATACAGGAAATGATACGGATGATGATCGTACTCATAAGATGATATCGAATAAATTAAATATACAACACTGTAGTTCATTAAAGTAAAAGCACAACAATTTTGGTCCATGGACCATGTTAAATCATTGAGGACATTTTGTATGATTTATCACAACTCCAATTTACCGGTTTGTTTGAAATAAAAACCGATGTTATTTTAAGATGATTTAGGATCGACTTGCAATTACTGTTGGCTATGTATGTGAGAATGCTTGACTTTTTTTAGTGAAAATAGGCCTCTCAATAGGAAGGACTAGTTCTATAACAGGACAATACGATAGTCGTCTGAAAAGTTTTCGACCTAACAAGATTTAGTTTTCAATATAGTCATCTTTCAGCTATATACACTTCTTCCAGTGATACTTCCATCTCTAAAACCCGTCCAAATAGTTCTCGACGTTTTTTTCTGCGGAACAATTGTTCACGAAGGTGATTGCCTATTCATTTGACGAAAATCTCTCTACTTCGTCGAGTGCAATTTTTAGATGAGGGAACAAATAGAAGTCGCTTGGGCCAAGATCTGGTGAATAAGGACAATGGTCAAACAGTGTAAATTTCCGCTTGAAATACAGTCGCATAGGTTCCTAGGCAGGTTGATGTCTCTG
>WOGP01005916.1:0-12774 GCA_015342065.1 Leptinotarsa undecemlineata | reverse complement strand
CCAGATCCTGATTGACTTTATGAACAGCTTCTTGCCAGTTATTTTTACTGAATGAATAGTATAACTGAGTATCATCTGCGTAATGATGTATACGGCAGTTATTCGAGTTATTCCAGTTATGGAAATCCGAGATGTATATTGAAGACAAAATCGGATCAAAAATTGATACCTGAGGGACTCCGAAATAAACTGGTGAAGCATCAGAATATCTACCATCTATACATACAATTTGCTTACGATTTTGTAGGTAACTCCCTAATAACTTAACACTGTTTTTATCAAATCCAAAATACGAAAGCTTCTTACAGAAAAGTGTATCCTCCATTGTATCAAATGCCTTACTGTAATCAGTAATCAGTAAACAGTACCATTAGAGTCAATTCATTTTTATCAATTGTATTTAATAAGTCCTGCGTTATGTTGGCAAGAGCAGTTGTAGTGTTGTGGGATTCCCGGAAACCTGACTGGACAGCAGTGATGATGTTATTACTATACACATATGAATAAATCTGATCTTTGAGGACAACTCGAAATCTTTAGAAAGAACAGGCAGTTTACTGATAGGCCTCAGGTGTGATAGTTCTGTCGGATTATCACACTTCGGTAACGGTAAAACAATAGCTTCTTTCCATGAAGTGGGAAAGCTGTTTGTTTCAGTTGCGGTATTGAATATGTGTGATGTGGGTGATAAGGTAACTTTCAACATGTCTCACAGCACAGTTACATTTTATACGATTGAGATATTGCTGCGCTTGAAAGGGATTTATTTTTGACAAAGTTAACAGTGTCCTATTGGGAATTTGGTCGTATTCTTCTAGAAAAGTGAAATATATAATCCCGATTTATCACATAAAGATCAGCCAGAAAACCATCTTAATCGAAGTTTCTGAAATCTCTGAAGTTTACTGTCTTATATTCATGAGATGCTTTCAATGACAATACTTCGCATAGAATAGCAGAATTATTGGAAATATCAGTATCCACAACATTTACGGATTTTATATCATTTCTGTTTGATATAACTAGAATATCCATCAACGTTCGACTATCAGCAGTCATTCTGGTAGGAACTAACTCTCGAGTAGATTCAATAATCCCTCCGTGGACAGATCACCAGCTAAATTCAAAGAGTCACAGTTTATTATAAGACTCGATAAAACTTCTTCCAATGCAGATAGTGATAGTGTTACATTAGCTTTGGACAGTCGATAAGCGACTCCAAAGATGATAGTTTTACCGAGATATCTTACTGTTCACATCTGTTCTAAGTGTAGACTCACCTCAGAAAAAAGTATTTGAAATTCTATAGAAGTTTTTATCTGAAAGGCAACTCCACCTCCTCTGCCATCTTTATCAGTTCTAACAAGACAGTAATTCCCAATTCCACTGTATCTGAAGAGATATCTGACTAAGCCATGTTTCTGAAATAGCAAATATATCAATATTGTGAGTGATGAAATCTTCAAATATATTTTTATTTTCGAGTTTTCCAGAGTTTTCCAGTGTGTTCCAATGACTATTCACAGTTTGGACTATACACCAAATTCTTTTGGATGCAAACGATTTGGTGAAATTTTGTGAAAAAATCCAAATTCATTAGAGATACTGACACCACCACTCGCCTTAACAATTGGCCCTGAGAAAGGCGATAATCAATCGCTGGAACGTGGCCAAGTAAAATTGTGAACATATACAATGGTAATCTGATGACCCAGTTGAACCATATCTGTTGTTTTCCATTGTTTCGGCTTCGACTTTGAAGCCATTTTCAAGAAGGTACCACTCTGAGTTCCCAATCTGCTCACTCCTCAGGTAGTGACACGCTTCAAAGGTTTTGTGACTTGACATCTTCGCAAGGGTCAAAATTTGCTTACTTTCGATGATGTTTCAAGAGAGATGAGGCTGGATTTGATTTATGGACGGCATGCTCATGTTCGTAGACTCTGTTGGTCTGGCCGATATAAGTTCTGGAACAGGTGGAACATGTTACTTGATTGTTTGATTTGATTTGATAGTTGGCTGTGAATACTGTCCTTACATCGTGTCTGTTCATAATTCAACTCACTTAGTCGGTAACATGAATATAAGTAAGAAAATATTTTGGGCGGACCGTCTGTTTATCGAGCTGTTTGGGGTGTAGGTATGGGTTTGCTGAAGTTGGATAGATCTTTGGATCTGGGATTTGAGATAGTCTTTTTGGTGAAGGGCGGGTTTGAGTGTGTCTAGTTCCGTTAATCTATTGTGGCTGTCGGTGAATCTAATAGACCTGTGGCCGAGGGAATTCACAAGGAAATTTAATTGGACAGAGTGATGAATGTGACTTAGCAATGACGTAGCCGTTGGTATGGGTTGCTTTTCGGTAAACAGTTAGTGAGGAGGAGTCATTGGATTTTGCGATGAAAACGTCAAGGATTAGAAGTAAGCTGTTTTCGACTTACATTCTGAATTTTAGGCCGGAATTTAAGGAGTTTATGTGGTTTGGGACTGTATGAAGAATTTCAAATATAGTTAAATCTACTATTTTTCCATGTCTTTCTGTTTTGTGCCATCTCTCTCTATCTCCTAACCATCATCTGTATTAGATCCTCCTCAACTTATTGTTTGCATCTGACTCGTGACCTTCCATTTCCTTTGTTATCAAGTGACTCCTTGTTTATCACTTTCCTGACCAAACTTGCATCTTTGAATTTTCAAATAAGTCCCAACCATCAAATCTTTATTGTTTCATCTTTCCCAAAATACCATCCTCCCTCTTTTTCTGAATATTCTCCTCTTGCCCAGATTTCTGTTACATACTTCTAACTTACTTACTTACTGTTAGCCTGATAACTATTTGATAAATTCTCATTTTGACTTTTCTCGGAACAACTTTTGATTTCAACAGCCTTATCGTCTTCCCTGCATTCATATTTCGATTCTCTCTTTTGATACGTTTTGCCCATTCTCCTACTTTCCGAATTCTAAATTGGTGTCTTTCCTCTTCAGAAATCTTCCTAGCTTAATATATTTCGTCTTTGTTGCATCAATCTTCAGACCTATTCCTTTCAATGTCTGTGAGGATTTGCTTCGTCTGCGCCACATTGAATTGCCATTTGAACTTTCAGTTCATCAAGTCTTCTCAAATTTTCATCTGAATGGCAATTGTGTGTGTGTAGAAACTTGGAAACTGATATAGCGGTTTAGGCAACAAAGAAAAACAATGATAAGGCGATCATCATTTTCCAGCCATCGGACGTTGAATAGCCTAAGGATTAGAACAAAATTCGGGCTAGTAGGCTATGGTCGAACGGATCCTGAAGTAGGTAGCAAATGTTTCGTCTCAACTATGGTGAATATCATCAGTGGTATATGCGATGACTGCGAAGGTGAACGTTCTATCTACAAGTTTCTGCAAAGACTGTCAGTGACACTAACTTCATAACTCTCTCACAGCGATCACATAATATCTGTGCATATTTCAATTTTTCTAAAATTGAATGAAACTTGGCGTTACTTGACGAAAACCCATACCAAAACTCACTAATACAGTTTATTGTAATTCTCATCAGGAAAGGTTTACAAAATCGCGACACCTGTTTCACTAAACAATAATGTTCTCAAGCATCTGTAACAGTAAAAATCACATAATAGTAACTTAAGATTTTTTTTATCGAAAGTTGATGTGGAAACACTTTCATGATTTCTTACTAGATCGGTTGATCGGTTCAAAAGTCGACGATGATTACAATTTGCAAAGGTACGTAGAACCGTTCTTCATAAAATTTCATATTTCAGCTGTGGTTGTCAATTCGAGCTGAAATTAATTTCATTAAATTTCATTCCCCCGATTTCACCCATGTTTGCTATCTGTGCAGGGTGGCGTCGATATGATGAGTATAATTGATGGCTCTCCTGAGTTTAACTCCCGACCACAGCCCAACAAAAGTCCATTTTCACATTTAGCAATTCGATAAATCGTTTTGATATTAGTTCAGTTTCAATTAAATGCTACAAAAACCTAGACATCGGTTTTTACAAACAGCTAAATATCTTCGAATCGGATATAATGATGTCCGCCTTCTGCTTCGATAAGCTTGTTGGAGGTTAAACTGGACACCAATATTCTTAGCACAATCACGTCATTTGAATTGCAAACGCTGCTTCTTAAAAGCGAAGAAATATTTGGCAAAGATCAGGAAAAACTACGCTTAACAGTAGGATTTCTGACTGGCCACTGTCAACTAAGGCAACACCTCTACAATATGGGGCTAGTGGACACACTTCTATGCAGGATGTGTGAACAGGAAGATGAAATTGTCAGGCATGTCCTAAGCGAATGTCCGAAGTTATCGTCAATAGAAAAGTGTGTTCTGCGAGTCCTGCCGATATAAAGGAGATGTCTCTTATTGACCTGAACATCTTCCTGGAAAGGACAGGATGGATGATGACCTCGAAGGACAACAGCTCGGGAGGATGTACAATAGGTCACATGTGGCCTAAGTGTTGTGGACCTACACTCACCTGTTCTACTCTACAGATACAGAACCTTGGTAGTCTGGAATATCTAAGAAAGGTTGGATATTCGTCTATCATTTATAGATACTTCCACGGGAGGTGTTCAAGTGACTTGTCGAATTTGATTCCACCAAGAGCGGTACATATCAGAAATACGCGACGGACTGTGTCTGCTCATCGTTTTGAGGTTCAACTTAGTACACCTTGAACTTCACTGATTATGAACTCTTTCATTTGCAGATCTGTTTTTGTGGAATGAACTTCTTGAGAACGTTTTTTCGAATGGATCCAATCTCCAGCTATTCAAATCCAATGTGAATCGCAACTTTCGCAAAGGCACCGCTTTTAGAGCGCCTCAAGGATTTTTTCTGTAGTGCTAGTGTTTTGTTTTAAAAAATATTCAGACATATTCAGAGAATCATTGATGTTGATTTGTTTTAACCATTGCCAAAAGTTCTCATTCTGTTTCTGTTCTTGTGATTAGGTGACATTCTGTCCTTCTTCAAAGAAGACGTTGGTTATTTGAAAGATGTCTCCACTATAATTCCTGAATAGTAGGCACTAAAATCTTCGGAATAATTGACGTCTTTGCCTTAATCTGTTTCTTGCATTGGAAATTATACTGAAAATTTATATAAAATATATAGAATTACAACCTTGACAACCACATTTCAATTTTGATGCAATAATATATCTGAGAATTCAGTGCCAACTATGATGGAATTGTACTATAGTGTATTTATTGGAAATCTTCAGTGTCTTTTGTATTTATTACTATATTCATTGAATTATATACTTCTGAACATTGCTTGTGATAATTTAACGGAACTATGTACCACCAAGGATCTTGATGTAATGGGTATTATTGGAAAATCTCTTTGTAGGTACGTTTCTGAAAGAAAAATATTGTTTCTTGTATTCAATCAAAAACGAAAGTATTAGCGATAATGTTTATTTCGTTATAGCCAATATAATATCTAAACTAACGAGATTACTTATATACATGTTCAAAAAGCAAGGCATAGTAAAAATCAACCAGTGAGTCCCACTACTTTCATTCATTAGTTCACGAAGTTCTCCGTGACCTCGAAACGAAGTGCGGAGCCAAGTTCGTTTTTTACCATAGTCGTGCACTCATATAAAAACGAAATTTAAGGATATTATAGAGATTTTGTAATGAGTTACTTATAGCCACTACAAAAACAAAAAACAATAATAACAACAGCGAATAAACTAAACACAATATAAGCTTCCGACCGTTTATTATAACTAATCCGATGCCCGTGGTACCGTCGAATCCTTCGATACTACAGCACTGAACGCGTCGGATGAGAATTTCATCCTAAGAGTGGTTGAAAGTTCCTGGCAACTCGGGCGGATCACGTAGTAAAAGAACCTACTGGTTGTATTATTCTACTGTGGGCAAGGTTTCAACCATGCCTTGTTGAAAACTTTACCATATGCTGGGTTCAATGAGTTGATAGCTTTTCATTATCACTAAGAACGATTCTCTCATTTCCATTTTTTCATCGATTCGAACTATTTTCATAGCTCATTAGGTTTAAAACTTAGCAGATCTATTGCACATAGTGTAGTTTTTAGAAGATTCATATGCTGCAAGTTGAATTCATTATCATCAGGTGGGCTGAATAGTTAGTAGGCTAACATATAAAGTGTATTCCACAGAAACGCCGTCCTCCAAATGGAAAAGCCCTTGAACAGTGAAGTTCGAAGTGTGCTGACTTGAACCTCAAAACGATGAGCAGACACAGTCCGTCGCGTATTTCTCATATATACTGCTCTTGGTGGAATCAAATGTGTCAAGTCACTTAAACCCCTCCCGTGAAAGTATCTATAGAAGAGAGAGAAATCTCCAACCTTTCTTCGATTTTCCAGGCTATCAAGGTTGCAAGTGATGTTCGTGTCTTCAATCAGGTGATGGCTCTTTTCTGGATGGAATCCAGCAGCTTCAGGATATGCTTAGGGGCGGAGTTCCATACATGAGAACCATACTCCAAAGAAGGTCTGATCTGAGCTTAATAAAGCATTAAAAGTTGCTGAGGTATATAGTTTTCTGGTTCGGAACAGTGTTCCAAGATTTTCAGGACGCAGGTTGGCCGTTAGAAGTTAGTTTCATTGTAAAGGGAATATATGCAACCATGGATAATATAATAACTTCAGTGATTTCAAGAGGACAACTAGATTGATCTTTAGATCTGGAACAAACATCTGTAATGCCAAAGCAGCAGATCTGTAATGCCAAATTTTGCACGGCTCCCCAACATTCATCAGCAACTCACTCAACACATCAAATGAGTTTGTGATAAGAAGAACCCAATGGACACCTAACGGTAACTGGGTAAATTTCTGGATTGCTTTTTAGATATAGATCCAGAAGACTAGCATATTCTCCATCACGGTCAGGAATCTTGGTTGACTCATTTATAACGTGAGTAAGTCCGCTGCTTATTGTAAAAGCCTCAGCTTCACGACCTTGTTCGTCCTTGATATTTGAAAATTTGGGCCATTCGATATTGTGGACATTGAAGTCACCGAATATGGAAATTTCGGCACTGGGATGATTGATTTGGAGAATGCCAATGTGTATCATTTGGTGGCCAATAATTGCAGCATATGAATTGAGTGATCTTCTGTCGTATCATTTTGAACCATATAACATCAAAGTTTTGGGGTTCCAGCATTTTCTTCCGTTGACAGGAGAGATCTTCTAATAAAAAGAGATATTTCAAAGTTACGTCTGCATCGGGAGTGAAATATATACAATTGACCGGGTTTGTTGAAGCACTGAATTTGGTTTGCAGATGCATGTACACTGGGTTTATATTTGAGTTAAGTCCCCAGAAGTTGATTTTGAAATTGCTAGTGAGTTTCTTAGTAACTGCTGTTACTGTGCTATTTCCCTATGGACTGATTTTAGGAAGATCCTGTTGACTGTCAGAAATAGTGGTCTTCGAATAACTCTTGCAGGATGATGCCTTCGAATCCCACCTGGAGATCCCGTTGGGAAGTTATTTCAGCTCCGGAGTATTTCGACCCTAGGAAACAGGAAACAGCGGCACAGCCACGAAACGTTAGCCTGAGAGCAACTTCATGCTGCCTAAGCCGTTGCGATGAATCGAAACGATCGTCATCTGAGTGGACTGTACGTGGTGAACCGACTCCAAAACATGCAAAGACGCAAAAGTCGGCTGGCAAGATTATGGTATAATAGCCATCGGCTATCTTTAAAAGAGAAAAACCATCTACAGCGACCATTGGAGAGCGTTATTGGAGCATTTGGAGTGAGAAATAGCGGAAAACGGCCACATTTGAAGAGAAAGAAAGTGTTGTTTCATCAATACAATGCACCGTATCACAAATCAATGAAAACCATGACAAAATTGCATGAAATGGGCTTCGAATTACTTCCGCATCCACTGCATTCTGTAGATCTGGCCCCCAGTGACATTTTCCTGTTCTCAGACCTCAAAACAATGCTTGCTGGAATGTAATTTGGTGTCAATGAAGAGGTAATCGTCGAAACTGAGGCCCATTTTGACGCTAAAGACAAATCGTAACAAAATGAAATTTCAACAATTTTTTTTATGCTAGCCTATGCACTTTTCAGCCTAACTGTTCTGTTTTGAATAAATCTGCTCCTCTCAAAGAGTCCACTCTTGTTTTATTTTGGTATGATAACTAATGAAATGTTCACCCTTTTCAGCGAATCATGTTCCGAGTAAATTATCTAATATCTACTAGGATATAAGTTATTTTGGCTAGTGCTAAAACAATTTCACATGTAATGTTATCTTAGAGATTATCCTCATTGAAAATGTCAATATCCGTCGTAGCAGTCACTCGGTTGTGAGAGTTAACTGAGTCAGAACAACAAGAGTCAGAAGAACAAGAGTCATAATCAACTGGAATAGAGTCTTTCCAATAATTATTCCGAAAACTAAATCGCTAAAATTAATCCCTTTCGGATTTCTCTCCTGTCGGCCACCTGCGTTGGGTTTACGTCGATATGATGACTGGAATTAATGTGTCTCCCGAGCCGAGCTCTCGACCATTGCCTAATAAAAACACACAGAGCTCCTATATTTACATTTCAGCAAATGAGTTTGGACATCTCGTACGGAAGAATTAATCGCGGCCAGTCTTCTGGAGTGGCACTGCGTTCTAACAGGTTAATGTCGCGTGAAGCTAAATTCACTTGTTTCATTTGTCCGTATTCCATCCACTTCCCCTATTATGTGTTTTTGCCCTGATCTTTGCAGCCATTACGAGTTTTATACCCTTGTAACCATGAACGTATTGTCTGGGTTCTTCCAATTCTTGTGTTCTCTACAATACTGAATCTTTGAAAATTCTAATGAAAGTAAATTGAATTTTCTCGTTATAACTCAGGGAGTTGTGAGAGATTAATTTTTTCGAAAGTAATTTTTTTGTCTTTTGAAAGTAGTTATTTCAAGAGGGCTGTTTCTTTCAGTTTGTGTCTGAAAGTCACTATATCTGAAAGAATTTATTTTTCAATTCACTGCTTCCTTCTTTTTTTCAGAAGATTCCCACATATTTGTATGAGGATGGACAAGTAGAAAGCCAAAACCTGTCTTAATAGGAAACTTTGGGAAGAAATATAATATCTAATGACACACGAGTGCAATATAGCTGCTAAGTGACGAAAGTACACGATATAATCCCGAAATCAAATCAAATCAAATCAGTTTGATTTCCAGAGACTCTACAGCATGGAAAAAGTAAATTATACTAAAATATAGAAATTCACAATACCAATATACCATGGGTAACATAAGTACGTTAAAATATTCAAGTGACGTATTCTTGAGACAATTTTAAGAAGAAAAGTCTATATGAACATTTGTCCGAAAATGCTTCGTTTTGGAGATACGGGGTGTTGAAATTGATTTTTTTTGTTCGCTTGGAAATAACTCTTGCAAAAAATAAGTTATTTGCACGAACTTTTGTATTGCCCTAACTTTTTTGACAGTAAAATTTTGGTACTTTTCATGAAAAAACATAATTCACGCACCTTTTCCAAGTAAAAAAGGTACACCTCCTCTTCCAACGCTGGAGGTGATCGTTTTCCAGATATTTTCAATTTTCTATATCGATTATAGCCAAATTTGATTTCAATAATTTTTGTCACTCTCCGCTCTCCGTTAATGAAATCGAGTAGGCTATCAAAGTTTGTTTATAAAAATAGAAGTTCGCTGTCAAATTTTTAACTATTAATTGACAAATTCACAGTTCGGAGTTTACAAAGAGACATTTTAATAATAATAATAATAAACGACTTTATTGCTTACATACACATATGATGTAAATTTGGCCCAAAGCAAAAGGCGAAGTTCAGTTTATAATATGATATAAAATCAGCTCATAAACTGTTCTTCCACTGTTGGTACCATGCCCGATCTTGCGAATGCTGAAATGGCTGATATGGTTTTTGCATACGGCTCGGCTGACGGAAATTCAAGCGAAGCGAGACGCACCTATCAGGAAAGGTGTACCCAATGCGTGACTCATTGTGCAGCGACATTTGCGAATCTTTTCCGGGCGACTTTCCGAATCTGGAAGATTTGAAACAAATTCTGCAGTAGGACGGCCACGGACTACAAGAACTGTAGAATTGGAGAAGATGGTTCTCGAAGAACAAACATAGACAAGTACAAGAAAAATTAGTCAAACTTTAAATGTGAGTCACATGGCAGTTTACATAATTTTAAAGGAACATCAATTATATCCTTATCATATTCAGCGTGTCCAGGCACTTGTACTACGTCATTTTCAACCATGTATTGAATTTGCTCAATGACTTCAAAGAAAAGTCGAACAACATCCGCAAATTTTATCGAAAATCCTCCTCACAGATGAGGCAAATTTTTCAAGAAATGGTATCATGAACTTCCATAACAAGCACATCTGGGCGTAAGATATCCCACACGCGATAACGTAAACTCATTTCCATGACAGATTCTCTTTCAATGTATGGGTAGGCACAATTAAGGATTATTTAATTGGGCCCTATGTTCTCCCCTTACGTTTGAATAGAGATGTTTACCTACATTTTTTGGAACACGAGCTTCCATAACTTATGGAAGATGTTCCCTTTGGTCTCTGAAATCACTCTTGTTGATGCTTGATGGAGCTCCTGCTCATTTTAGTGTAATAGCAAGAAACTTTTTAAACGTAGCATATCCCCAATGATAGATAGGAAGAGGAGGAACCGGCCTCCGAGGTCACCGGACTTCAATAGCGTCGATTTTTTGTTTTGGAGACACCTAAAATCACTAGTTTTATGCTAGCCATTGAAAACGAGGAAATGTTGTGGGATTGCATCAAAGCTTGCTGCGAAACGATAAGAAACACTTCGGGCATTTTTCAACGGGTGCGGATATATTTGATGAGGAGAGCAGAAGCTTGTATTACTGTTGGGGTGTCGTCACTTCAACAGTTGTTGTATTACAATAGTTGTTGTAATAGTTGTTATGTTCAACTTTATATGTTTATTTTCCTAATAAATAACATAGTACTTCTCCGAATTGTTTTTTTTACAATCTCCAAAATGTAGTACTTTCTAATTAAACTTGACAATTTTTTAAATTTGGATTGAATGATCAGTTCGATAATACCTAGTTTAGAAGAAGTCTGTACGGGTATACTGCGTATAGAGTTTGATGAAAATAACTAAAATTGCAAAAAACTGATGACAAAAACCTACCATGTTTCATACACCCCACTGGAAGTCTTAGAAGATATCAACTTCACTATCTCGCGTCGTTCTGTTTGATCCAGAGAATATAAATAAAGTGAGTTCGAGTTGATGCCACAGATATTTACTAAAATAGGAGATGTTTCATTGACTAATTTTTGGACAGATTTCAAAAAGTAAATGCTGAATGTTTGGGAGATATTAGCACGCTCATTTACAGATAATTCATTTTCATCCATATCATAGTTTGGCAAGAATTGGCTTTTTTATCACATGCGGTATTCTGTTTGATTATAGATCAGGCTTCAAGACATTTATGGCCGAAGTAAGACTTTTTCGATGACAAAATGAACCACCATTATTAGACTTCGGCAGACTTGGTAATTGAACAAATCTGTATCCTAGAAGTAAGAGGACTAATGTCCAAATTTCACGTTTTCATACTATGTAAATCAATTACGTGAATACTTTTTTCTACTCCTTTCATTTTGAACTAATCATTACCGGGTTTGACAGCAAATAGGTAATGGCATGTAGAATACACATGTATTCTAAATTATTGTATATGTAACATTTACAATTCTAACATTTACATTCTGGACAATTGAATACATTCAATTGTCCAGAAGCCAAACTCAGTGAATTTTCTCTCCAAATCCTCTGTAAAATCAAAATGAATATCATATTTCCAGTAAATTTATTGTTCAAAAGTTTATGGGTTGGTGATGAATCTAATTATATTCGTGAATCGACAACCACTTGTTTTAATTATGAGCTATCATTCAGTATCTCGTAAAAATTCAAAATGAGTGGTAACGATCAAGAATTTTGGGCAATTTACTGCACCCTGACTATCAAGAATCATCAGCAAATATTCCAAATGAGGTGCCTCTTTAAAACACAAATCTGATGAATCTGATGGAATAAACCGAAGAAATCATCGACGCTGACCACTGAACAAGTAAATCAATTCATTAATATTTCTTTTCGACAGTAACACAACTCCGCTTTTTTCTTCTATTCGTTTTTCGTGAACTTTTTGCAATAACTTTTGAAATACTAAGGCACAACATAGGTTAAAACTGAATTATTCAACTTCACCAGCCAACAGTCAATCATATTCCATAAGCAAAGCCTACTTTGGTTAATTCTATGAACTATAACAGCCAAGCAAAAGGATATTTTACAGAACAAAAAATATCTGTTCGCACTTGTATTCGACATTATTGTATTATTCAAAACTTTTCAAATTTATTTATTCACTCACAAAGTGAATATCAATTATGTTTACTACTCAATCACAGTCACATATCACATTGGTAATCGCCAGAGTAGCTCAGCGGTAAGGCGAATCAGTTCTGACTGACTAAATGAGTTTATTATCCAAAGCCATAAACTCAAACAAATATATTGTACCATTCCTTTCCGTGGTCAGTCGTAGAAAATGTATAATACGAACCTCTAGGACAGTGGTCGCCAACCTCTTCAATGTGTTGAGCTACTTTGTTAATTTTGGAATAAACAGCGAGCTACCCACACGGAAG
>WOGP01005915.1:0-12774 GCA_015342065.1 Leptinotarsa undecemlineata | reverse complement strand
TATTAAAAAACTGATTATTTTTGAAAACTTTGCCACCCTGTATCTCAAAAGTTAAGGCGTTTGGGACATACATCCATAGGACGTTTTTTCCTTGAAATGGATCTAAGAATTACCTACTTAAATATTAGCATGTGTTTAAGGAACACCCTGTATATTATGTCATATGTCAGCATGTCATTAGGAAAATAATGTATTATGATTATTATTGTAAGTGCAATGTTGATTCCCAGATATTCCAGCAGGTTTAATTTTTGTCCTGTATTTTTCTGTATGTAATATATCGTAGTCCATATTGAAATCTTGATTCTCCTCTAGAAGGTGGCAAGTGTACCTATTTGAAATTAGTTCAAAACTTCTTTTATGCTCCCAAATTCTCGTTTTGGAATTTCTTGATGTTTTTCCTGCATACATTTTTGGACACGACACACATGTTAGTTTGTAGACCTCCGATTTGTTATCTTTGTCTATTTTTGATTAGTTGTTTTTCATATTTGCATAGTATATCAGACTGGTAGCTCCTTGAGGAACAACAAGTCAGAAAGAGACAGAAATAACAAATCTGGTGTCTACGAACTAACATGTTGGTCATGCCCAAACGTTTATATAGTAAGAATGGAAACATAAACGAATATAGTTACCAAACTTTGGTAACTGTCAAGAGATGGACAACGAAATTCACTAAAATAAAAAATAAAGGACTACAATCAAACCCGCTGGG
The DNA here is from genome assembly GCA_015342065.1 of Leptinotarsa undecemlineata. Lineage (NCBI taxonomy): Eukaryota > Metazoa > Arthropoda > Insecta > Coleoptera > Chrysomelidae > Leptinotarsa > Leptinotarsa undecemlineata. Next base: position 12,056 of record WOGP01005915.1, on the reverse strand, counting down.
ATTTCTGGATATCAGTGAACGCATCTGTTTGAAGTTCTCAAAAATGACAAACGACTTTGATTTTCTGTGTTCATCAACATACTTACATCCCTGGAAGTTTTGATGATACCGTAAGAAACAGTTTCATTAGTTAGCTCGTATTTCTGCGAAGTTTGCCCCAAGAATCCTAAAAGCGACGTAGTGTCAATGGGGACGCATGTTTTGTTGAAAGTCGGCGGAACACCTCCAAGATAGTGCCTGGCCTCCTTGATCTTGAAAACGTTTCTTTTATTCAGCTGCTGTTCTACAATTTTCGGCTTTTGTCCGTCAACAACCAGACTGTACGTTTGGACCCCTTTCTCGAAGGTCATACCGATTTCAATGTTGTGTCTCAACGCGTTGTTGACTCTGAGTTGGTTTGACAGAACAACCTCCTGGCCGTTACTGTGTTTCGTGACGAAATTGACGTGGCCATTTTTCAGGAATAAGGCTATGTACGAGCAGTTCTTGTCCTAAAAATAATTAATACTAAATTGATGAGGAAAATAACAATTTTTTACAGAGAAAAAAATACTGAGTAAACAATATAAGCATCATGTTTGATCATAAATAACTTTTACGACATGAACTAATTCTCTCAGCAAACATATTGTATCCAACTTGAACGCCTTTATAGGCGATATTTTAAATTTCTAGCCTAAAAACACGTGTAAATTATCCTGAACGAGAAATTGCTCGTTTTGTTCCACAGAATCAGTTCAATTGTGTTCAATAAAAAGTATGTTATGCTAAAAATAGCACAACAGACTCCTCGGCGCTTTTAAGAATAGTGGAATTATAACAAGTGATTTTTTGAGAGGTATAGGATTTGATTTTCAAAACAACACATAATTTTTTAAAAAATTGATGAAATCTTCATTGAAATCGATACAAACATCAATATAATTTAATTTTTGAAGAATATTTCATGCCAATATTTTCCGCGGTTCAGCTTGGAATGGCCTATGCGCAAGGTCCAATTTTGCCACACTCTCTCTAACATATTGACCGGTATTTCATGTATAAATGCTTCAATATTGGCTTCCAGAGCATCAATCGTTGCTGGTTTATCCCTGTAGACATGAGCCTTAACATAACCCCACAAGAAATAATCCAAAGGCGTTAAATCACACGATTTAGGCGGCCAACGTTCCGGCCATTGTCGTCTTTGAAGAAGTACGGCCCGATGATGTTACAGACCCATAATCCACACCAGACTTTGTGGGAGGTCGTGTGGCTTCAATTCTTGCACCAGCTGTATTTTATAAGGTTTCACACCCAAATCTTTTCGCAAAATTTTCAACGTAGTGGAGTAATAGAGGCTCAATTGCTGCGAATGGCGGAGAATCGACATTTCACGGTCATCACGAACACTGGTGGGTACAGCCGCAATATTTTCTTCGGTGGCTTAATGTCCATTAATGTAAACTGGGTTCGAAATTTAGTCACAAGCTTCCGAATAGCTCCCTCAGTAGGCCGACGAAACTGCCCATGAATTAGACGAAAGGTACGATTCATGGTTAAATTATAAACCAAAGCGAACACGTTTGGCAATGACACAAGCCACGATTCACGCGTGCTCTGTCAAAAACAGTGTTGCCAAAAAGATACCAGCAAAAAACACTCATTATTATTTCCACCACAACACTTACATATATGCTCATGTAGATAGTTGCATTCTCATCGAAAGTATTGAAGTAAAATTTCAAAGCTAGCTCCCTGGGACTCAAAAACTGGTTGATTCCATACTCCCTATATCCCTTCCCATTGAAGAAACTTCTCTTGCCAGTGTCGACGGAAGTGATATTTCTGAAAAAGGAACGTTCTCATCGACAAACTCACGCATTCACTCGTTCATTTACCTGTTCAATCCTTTGCAAGAACCAGAACTGTTTGTGAATTTCCAAATACCGAAGTAGTTTTCGTTTAGCAAAACTTTGGCAACATATTCCTTGTTCGGAACAGACTTCGTTGTCAGAGATCCGATTTCAAGAATATCTTCGGGGCTTATCACGGACATTTCCGTAACTATCTCGCTCTTTTCCTTATCGTCAATCTGGACTTTTAAAAGGGCACCTACCCTGAAAAAAGTTTTTGTAGAGAAATTCTGATGCAGTGAACTGGAATAATTTGGAACGATAGATGCCTGGGTGGCCTCAGAAGTACCCCCATCGCTTCACACCCGAAACAACAGAACAATCAAAATAGTGGACTAAAAAGGAAGAACCAGCTCTAAAGAAGGTGGAGACCGTTTCAGTAATAAAACGAAAATTTGTGTGTTTCATTTGTTGGACCCGGTACTACTGAGACCACTCTTGAGTCCAGGACTGATATGCAGGTGGTTGAAAAATACTATGACAAGTAGGTTGTAATTTTGTTGAACTATGAAAATCTTCAACAGAAAACGGACGTTGGAATTTTTTGGGCAATACTTTAATCTAATTTTGCTACCAGAATCTGAAATCATTATCAAACAGTTGGGTGAAATGGTCATATACTGACTTTGTTAGATGGATTACTGTCTCCTTGGTCACGTCGAAAGGAATGTCGAATGTTTTTCCTTCAGCTGAAACCGTCACTGCCTGGTTCACGGCGGTAAGTTTCAAAACTTCCTTGTTGATTTTGGACCATTTGAAGAGCATACACTCTTGGCATTTGAAGGTTATGGCGAGACTTTGAAAGAGTTGCGGATCGGATAGTCTGTAAGACATTTGACAGTTGTTGAGATCCATGGCAATCTCAATCTGAAAATGAAGCAGATATCTCATTTGACAACTATTTTTTTGAATATCAGGATACAATGTGTTTTTTTCAACTGTAGCTACTATCGAACTCTTTCTGGTTTGTGACTTTGTTTGTTTTGATGACGATTGTACAGTTGTTTCTATTCAAAAGTTGTGTTTTTGGTACTTTGTGTGAAATATCAACATACCGAGTCTACGTGCTGCTTCGCTTGCTTGATTTTGCTTTGTAACAGTTCCATGTTGCTTCTGAGTTTCTCCAGTCTGTTCTTTCTTTCTTGATATTTATCTTCTCTCTCTGGTAAAACAGCTTGGGTTTGCAACTTCTTTCTGACATCTGACACATTATCGATGACGCTTGCTATTTCTAAAAATAAATAACAATGAAAGTACTTTTTTTTTATCGTTAGAAAACTCACCTTTTGGCACTGCAAGCTTAGCAGAATCTTGGTACTTCCTCAACAGATCGGTCAGCTTTTCCAGACTCATCTCTTCAAGTTCGCTCTGGATGCTTTCCATGTCTTTAGATATCTTCGACATATTTTTCAAAGATTCTTCCAGTTGAAGGACTATTTTGGTTTGAGATGTGATATCATCATTGATTCTGAGGACGATTTGAGTCAGATTGTTGTTTGCTTTGCCATTTTTTGAAATACCGTATTCCAGCTTAACCAGTTTATTCTGGAGCTTGGACACATCTACGGATATGGTTGGAAAATGTTGATATGATGCTGATATCGATGACAATGCTAGTTGATATAGTGATTCTCCCTTACATACACCATACGAAATCTTTCATTCGTTCATAGTGTTTATATCTCAAAGTTTTTCATGAAAACTATAGATTTTGTTACTTACTTTTTGATATATCGGTCAAATTGCTTATCTTTTTCTTCAGCCTGTCGGAATAAGCATGGGCAAAATCTGTTCTGTCATCCAGACCATCTGTGTTCTCTGGATTTAGGAGCGTAATCGCATTTTTCAAAACTTTTTTGGACTCTTCCATAGATGTCCTGGCTTCTTCGATACCGGCTATTATAGCTTCGTATGCTCCACTAGCGTTAATTTTTTTCCACTCATCTTTGGTGAAGTTAAATAAACTGTGGATGAGTTGAATATTATATAAAATACAACTGAGGATTAATGGAATTCTATTTGTTGGAAACTCGAGCTACCAGTGAGAATAATATTCATCTACAAAATTGTTAATTCTACCACAACATTGAAAAATTTATGTTGATGTCAATAAGGCTTTGAAAGAATCATGTTTGCTGTTTGATCACTTTTACGCTTTTTCAATTTAATATCCACTGTCAATACTTGAACTAGAAGAGATGAAATTTCGAAGATTGTGCCTCTCATTCACTAGATTTGTTTCCACAACATCGTACAGACAATAGAAAACTTACAACAAGAAAATATACAGTTCTTCAACTTTGTTAGTGTCCCTGTTGGAGACTTTATGAAAGAAGGTGATCAAAAACATTTGAAAATCTTAGGGAATTATGTTTCAAGTAATTTCTGTGTTGTATTGCACCAATTCTTCATGCTACGTATTGCCCTTGAACTGGTTTTAAAGCATCCACTCAGTTTGTAGTTTTAATGGATTTGATGAATTAACATACCAACAGTTTATTGCATATGTTACGTAATTTCATTACTTTAAATTGCAGATAAAATAACAAGTTTTCACTTATGTAATGTTGAGCAATTTCGTGTACATCATTGTTGAATGACTAAGCAAAATACAATTTCAAACGCAGAAGAAACTAACCTGTGATACTCATTGACTTTGGTTTCCAATTCTTTAACGTGCTGCACGGCTTTAGAATAAATCTGTTGGATCTGGGGAATTTCCTTCATCTGCCTCTTCACTCTGTTCTCAACTTCCTTGAACTCCTCAAAATCCGATACAGTTTCCAGGTCAGCATAGACTTCTGAAAGCTTATCCAACATATCTGCTATGGCATCGCTCTTCTTGATAATATCGCCAACAGCAACTTCGCGATTTTCGTTCGTAGTATTCAGTATTCCAATTTTTTCTTTAAGCCTTTCTATTCCCTTAGCATTCTCGTTGTTTTTTGCTTCTGCTAGCTTTGCCAGATTTTCGACGAAGGAAATTACATCGGAAAGATCTTCTAGTTTCTTCCTGAGTCCTTCAAGCTTGTTCTCTGGTATATTTGACGGGCCTGTATACAGAGAGTTCACTTTTTGCGCAACTTTACTGCAGAACGACAAAGTGTCATTGCTGTAGTTGATGAATTTTTTTGAAGCCTCATCAATTTTCTCCAGTATACCACGTGCTCTATCCAGGGCTTCTTCAAGGCTCACTTGTTTCGTTCCAGAGCTTCCAAGGACTTCTATGACGGATACTAATTGTTTACCAAGATCTTCAGTTTCTTCCAACAACCTGGTGGAGTTTTCAAGCAGCTTCTCACTTTCATGCAAATTTTTATTAGCCTTGATATTAGTTCTATCCAGTTTCTTCTCCATTTGTGTTATTTTAGCTCTGTATTCTGTGAGGTTGGCTTTCTCTAGAAGCGCATCGAACTTTTCCAGTCTGTCGTAGTGTTTTTCTGATAGTCCGTCTAATTTGTCAATTGTTTCGGTTAAGTTTTTCCAAGGAGGCCCCGTTCCGTTTTTGAACAGTTTCAAAACATTTTCAACATCTCTTTTTAGAATATCTACTAAGTCCAGAAGTTTCATGGTGCAATCATCACAACCTGGAACCAAATTATTGGTTGTGAAGATTTTAAAACTATTGAATGAAACATTGACAATGATAAAATAAGTCTTCTGAAAAGGAAAATAATATATCGATGGAAAAACATAACCAGCACAGCATGGTAGGAATTATTCGAAGTTTCTGGAAGAAAACTTACGTTTACAATATCCATTTATGAAATATTCTCTGTTCCCAGTGCACTGGTCACACTTGGCACCTTTGAAGCCGTTTCTACAGTGACATTTTCCGAAATTGTTACAACTTCCTTGTGTTTCTGGTATAATACCCAGTGGATTACATTCACAGGGTTCGCAGACTGTGGAGTTTTGTTTTCTGTAGAAACTGGTATTACATTTTTCGCAGAAAACTCCGGTGTAACCTGAAAATTAATATAGTACAGCTTGTCAAATATAGAAAGAGCTCAGGATGTGGAATGTACTCCAGATGACTGAACCTAAGGATTAAGTGAGGAATGGGACAAAATACCAGCGTGGTTCAAACAGAACTGGCTGATATCTCAATCGCCACAGAAGAAATAACCAGGAAACAAATTTCTGGTAAAAACAAACCCTATTAGCCTTGAACAGACAACGTGTTACCTCAGGGATACTACTAGAGTGCCATCAAGATTTAGCCAAAGCCTAGGTAGATAATAACATTACCCTGAGGTGGGTCACAGCAGGCTGGACTAAGAATTTTGGTACCCAGTTCGGCCTGATGACTTCAACAATTACGGAACTAGCCAAACACTACACCCATGCTCAATCCCTAAATTTCGATATTTTTGTCCCTTTTCAGCCATAAAAATCAACCAGGCAATAGATGCGTGGGATGGTGAAAGAACTGGGCGTCAGCTCAAAATGTATTGGAGAGATGAAAATGGCCATCTTCGACTTTATCAAATCCTGAGCACAAATTTTAATGCATTCACTGGAACAACTCTTGAAATAACATAACACATTGTAGTTTCTATTTGGTCTGATGAGTTATCACGACAACCACTCCTTCAGCTCTATGAATTTCAAAATTGAAACTGCTTACCTTCTTTGCATTCACATCTGAAGGTTTTTTTCGTCTGGGTGCAACTTTTGGCGTTGTTTTGTTCAACAGAGGGACAGAGACAGGGAGCGCAATTTCCATTTTTGTCCATGTAGAATCCTTCACCACACTTTTCGCAATGGTTACCTGTGGTGTTATTGTCGCAGTTCTAAAAAAATAAAGAAGATGAGAAAGTAACCCTTTGAAAAGATAAAGCGATTGAAAGAGTCATCTGAGAAAGAGAGAATCAATGACAGTCATTTCTTTTGGAGTGAATAGAGTGCTTTAAAATGAATGAAAGGACAGTTTTCGTATTTGAAAATAGGCATTTCTGGGTCTGGGAGAAAGCACCACTTCCTACATTCAGTCTTCAGAACATCGTGTGAATACTCACATAACAAGAAAAATTGGAAGCCTAGCATTGTCCTTCTAGGAACACCATCAGCCGACTAGTTTTTTAGAGCTATATTATTTGGTTTTTACGCTTTTACTGTACTGCAATAAGCAGAAGAACATAACAGGAGGACAATGTTCGCAATTCAACAGATTTGTTATCCACAAATCTTTCTTGCTTGTTGAATGAAAGAGGAATGTATTCATTTCTCGTGAGAATTGACTGCGTCTTGAATCTTTCGAGCTAGTAAAGACTATTTCTCGCGAGTAGCATACTATACTTTTTCTGTGACTGTTTCGAAACAATCCCGAATGGAAGTAATATCATTGAACCTCGAAACAAGAAGCAATTGGAAGGAGCACAAAAAATATATCTTACTTTTGTTTGATTACAAATAGTTTGGGAAATGGGTAATGAAGAAATATGAAAGCTGCAGATGATTTGATTTGAACCGACAATCATTGGTATCCTTATAAATCAGTGTGACATGAAGCTGTTTGGTTTTTCAACTACCCTCATTTTGTACCTATACATTTGTTTTACGTCAGAAACTAACTTTCTAAAAACGACCTGTTGGTTCAGTGATTAGGTATGACGTTTGGATTTTGAAAGTAAATAAATCCTCAAAACTTACTTGCGAATGAGAACCATTTGAATACAACTGTAAGATAATGACTTTCTTCATCTGAGTTGGTCTTGAAGATACTGAATAATGTATCAGGACAACAGTGATTCGATTGGAGTTGGGTTGAGTAGTGTTATTTCCTACTTGCCCAATAATAAGTAGCCATTGACAAACTATTTTTCCTAGATTTTTGAGTTCTGTGGAATTCACGAGGATATGGGGTAATAAACAGATATTTCTCATGTTATTATTCAATGGGAACTTAAAATACCTGGACAAAAACATTTTCAGGAAATTACCTTGCAAAACCCCGTTTCTGGATCACACTCATTCGAGTGTCCCCTACACTCGCATTTTCTCGCGACTCCTACGACTCGATCTATCCAGGAGCTCTGCTGATCCCTCGGAAAATATCTGTAGTAACCCCTATTAGGGTTTTGGCAGGAAAGTCCGGTATACTCCTTAGGACATCGACATTTTTCTATGGTGTGTGTAACTGGAAAGTTAGTTTCCCCACCAGTCGCTTTGTCCAGCGTCACTTTCATTATCCTACACACGATTGTTTAGTTTGTCATTAAAAAAAAATATTCGTCAACATCTTACAAAGTGATTCTTCATCAACCTACCTGCTATTAGCTTTGACTAGAATTCTAGTTACTTTCTGCAGAACCACCATCAAACAACTTCTGGTCAGACGGTCTATACAGCTGTTAGGAAAATATGGGTTCTTAGATGTCACTCGCCAATTGCCAGTCTCCACCAACTGAAGCTTGTTGAAAAGGGTGGCAGATCGAAGTTCAACGGAGTTGCCTTCCAGTAAAACTTCGAAATCTCTCCCACCGGTGTCAACGACCAAGTTGCCACCATATGACAACGTGATATCCCCCATAAAGGTTTTTGGCAGCATCAGCTCATCTCCATTAACCTCAACAAAACAAGCAACAAGAGAAGTAGATTAGATGTTTTATTAGTGGTGCTAGGGTGAAGGTGGAGATTAAATTTTGAACATCCACTGCTGGATGCTGCTGCTGAACTGTTGAAGATTGACTTACTTCATCATCAGCTCCTAAACTTCTCTTCATCCTTGTGATATTGTTCCAGTGGTGTAGAGCGTCTTCACATTGGGTGGTTCTTCCAAAGCAGAAGCAGTTTGAACAACCCTCCGGATTTTTTTTTGCCAAACCATAGTTGTTCATTTTGCATCTGTCGCAGCGTTTGCCTTGGACGTTTTCCTGTCAAAAAAACAACTTGAGTTCGTTCATGAAATAACGTGTTACATGAAGCTGAGCTAAAATCTAAATTAATAACCTATGAGCACAGAATATTACTGTAGTTCTCTGTCAAGATGATTGTTCTAATTATTGGAGTCCTTGGTGGAGTGATGCCCTCTCTACTCTCGAATCTCAAAATCATAGCGGCAGAAATCTTAGTCGGACAGATGCAGAAGGCTGCCATTCTTGGCTCACTGCCCTTGCTAGTTTCATACATATATTCTGATAGACTACAGAGCTAGTTGCTGATATACAATAAGGTGGAGTTCATCTCAGTTAGCACAAGTGCTACTGAGTTGTTCTATAGTGTGTAGACAATAACCAACGAGTATAAAACTTGAAATAATGAATGAAAAGACATTCTATAGAGTATGGTGGTAATGTTTCACCAAGTCAACAAACGTGGACACTGGCTCCAGGAGATGGATACTATTCTAATGTGGCGAAACGAATTGGTCACAAGAAAAATACCCTAGCGAGGGGAAACCAGCAAATGGGGAATAACGAAGCATATAGGCTTTAGGCATGTAGTCATGGCATTACTGACGGTGTCACTAGATGGCAGTTGGAAACAGTTACTGCTGCAGAAAAAAACCTCTAAAAAGTTATCTGTGACTTAGACAATTCAGTTGTTGAATATGTCATGCCACTTAGAGATATTGAGTTCAGATTCAATTTACCAGAGGATTTACACACGAGACAAAATTGATTAGATTCGCTAACGAAATAAATGATAAGGATTTGCAGAACAAGTGTGCAAACGCGGCACCCATCTCTCACATAACTTTCGCTTGTCCAAATTTTCAGATAATATAAGATATATTGCATTTTTATGAATGCCTACGAAGTCTGCTAGCTCAAAACGATCATTGAGTACCGCTTTGTGGATTTTCATCACCGATTTCTGGAGTAGTCACCTCATTTGGTCGACCACTGCTATCCTAGTCTTGGCAGCTCGTGAGGTCGCGTTTAAACTCTGCTACTCCATATTTTATTGTTGTATACGAAGTAGCAGGCTCACCCACAGTAGAATTCAGTTCAGCTTTCATATTGGTTGGGCTGCGGCCTTTCAAATGAAAGTATAGTACCACATAACATGATCAATTTTCTCAATTTTCACAAATTCACCAAAGACGTTTGTTATTGATGTCTGTCAAACAAATACTAAACAACGCAGCGACTTCAAACTCGCCATGCCCTTTATGGATTTTGTACTATCTAATACAGTGATACTTTCCAAACAAACAGTGAGATAATATATTTTCCTATCTTCTACAAAGAAATGACTATTACGATTTGCCTAACATTCTACGAAAATTAAAAAAAAATGCAGTCAAGTATAATGACTGAGTCAATTTTGATCTCGACAAAATTAACGCTATAAATACCCATCATTGGCAATCATATCCAATATCTTACATTGGTGTCGAGGCGAGGACAACGTCTCTGCATCCTGCATCGATTACGTCACAAGTGTCTCTCTTCCACTCACTAAAGTTTCTCTCTGAAACATTCACCAGCGATGCATGACCTTGAAGTGAGCTCGTTCCCGCCTTGTTCATCTACTCACTTCGTTCAGTGTCGAAAGCTGACCCGAGTCCATCTGTCGCTTGGGCTGATTATTATTATTACCCAGACATTTAATGCAATATCTCATACAGCTCAACTTCAAATTAGAGGAATAAACTAAGAACTCACCTTACATTTACAACTTCCATCATCTTCGCATCTGCACAGACCGTTTCGGCATTGTCCCACTTCAGTACCCCTGGAATCGCAGCTACATCTTCTACAGTTAGGATATCCGTAGAAGCCGTAGCTACATCTGCTGCACTTATCACCTTCGTAGCCAACTTTGCAAGTACATATTCCTCTGATCTGATCACACCGTGAAGTGACACTTCCAAAAGTTGAACAGTTGCAAGCCTGAAGAATAGATTTTTTATTTTTGCAGTCTTCTATTTCGAAAATGGAAACATATACAGGTTGCTTCAGAAAATTTTAATTACGTTACAAGATTAATGGTACTACAGGTCTTCAGCGCGATTTTAGACATGAAAAAGAAAGAATAGGAAGACAAAAACATATTTCCCAGTACCTTCATTTATTTCTACGATTGATTTTCCCCAGATTTGAAATATGTTTGTCTTTTGAGCATTGTATGATACTGTTCATTTCAAATTTTTCTGGTAGATTTCAAATAAGGTCTCACCTCACAGCCAGTGACAGGATCGTATTTCCAAGCATTTTCCATACAATGTTCACAGTCTTTTCCAGTAGTGAGAGATGGACAGACACATTTTCCATTTGTGGGGTCACAAAAATGTCCGTTCTTGTCGCAAGGGTCACATTCTGAAATAAATCACATCAAAATATAAGTTACTGAGGGAGCGAATGATTAATTCTGTCAACAATGGTTGAAAGGTAGATATTATCGACTCCATTCTCCTTAAACTTTGAAAAAAGTAATTTACCAGGTTTGTTACACTTCAAGAAACCATAATGAGCATCATAGGACATTAACATACTTTGGTGAATTCACCAATAACATCGCTCGTTTTTTAAAGAAGTTTTGGATGTAGCCTACAGAACAGATAATAATTGGTCCTTGCTCAAAACTTCATATTGGTCAAACGGGGAGAACCTTATCTTAACGAGTTAAAGAACACAGGATTAGTTTCTTGAATGTAAAGACCCATTTCACATTAGCAATTCATAATTCAGTTAAACAGTGCATTTCTTCAATGCCCCCCTTTTATTTTTTGAACTGTTCAACACAAACAATTGAAATTTGGGATAATGAAAAGTGAAATTGACAGATGAAACTTTCAAGATGGTGACTGGGCGCCATCTGGGAAAAAAGTTAAATGAGAAGGGGGGTCTCGTGACACTTCATTTTGAAGCTCATAACGAATATTTCACAACCCTAGAATATGAAGTCAATATCTTCACCTACTACAAAATGGGGGAACATTTAATAATTTCCTGAAGACAAACACATTAATATCGATATTTCTAGAAGTATTCTTTTTTATCTGCCATATATCAATTTCAACAACTCGACAAGATTTGTTAAGTTATTTTTTGTTTATAAAAACGTGAAAAAATGTCAGTACGACAATGAACATCATTGTTCAGTTAGAACAGTGGTCGCCAACATCTTCAATGTGTTGAGCTACTATGTTAATTTTGGAATAAACAGCGAGCTACCCACACGGAAGCCACGTAACGCAACGTAAATGAA
>WOGP01005914.1:0-12774 GCA_015342065.1 Leptinotarsa undecemlineata | reverse complement strand
CATGTTGGCTTTAACATTTTAAACGCTCTGTTGGCGCAGTTAAGGCGCAATAAATACGAGTTTTGGCGCCGAATAATTACTGTAGATGAAACTTGTATACACCATTATACGTCCGAAACAAAAATGCAGTCCAGACAGTGGACTGTAGAAAGAGAACCGGCTCCAAAAAGCAAAATAGTGTCCGACCGAAAGTTCGGTTTCGGTTGAGTTTCGGCAAAAAAAACGGGTTTCGGTTTAGTTTTGGTTTTGGCGGCAAAGCCTGCCGAAACTACGACGGAAACCGAAACTGCATTCGGGAGTTCCCGCGTTGTGATCGGTCTTGTTCGGCTCGTTGAATTTCATACAAGTGATATTAGGTAACAACTCAAATAAGTAATTTTATGTTTCACATTTTTGAAAACCCATCAAAAATATTCAAAAGAAAGATCTACACCTACTCAAATAAACACCTCACATATTTTAAGTATTTTTAAGGTGCCATTATTATTTTTTCTTAAATAAGGGTTTTTTATGTTGATTATCAATAAGTAAAAATGTCGAAGACTGCATAACGTTGTGATTTAAAGAAAAAAAATTCTAACTGATTAAAATAACCCTTTTTTTATTTTTCCGTCAAAACAATCCTTGTAAGGAAGTTTCGGTTTCGGCCGACACTGAGACCGTTGCCAAAATTCGTTTTCGGTTTCGGTCGGACACTAAAGCAAAACCTGTTTTTTCGGCTGGAAAAGTGACGGCGACTGTTTTTTGGAATGGTCATGAAGTTATTTTAATTGATTGTCTTCAAAAAGGAAAATTCAGTACAGGTGCATTCCACGCATCATTACTTGACAAGCTGAAGGCAAAACTTGCGGAAAAACGGCCACATTTAAGGAAAAAGAAAATTCTACTTCACCAAGATAACGCACCGTTTTACACCTCAGCGGTTGCTATGGCGAAAATTCACGAATTACAGTTTGAATGCTCGACCATCCACCTCACTCACCAGATCTAGCCCCAATCGATTTATTTTTGTTCCCTCATCTGAAAATTGCGCTTCAAGGACGGAGATTTTCGTTAAATGAAGAGATAATCAATCATCTTCGTGAACAATTATTTTGCAGATAAAAACGCCGAGTACTATTTTGACGGATTACAGAAATGAGAGCATTGCTGATAGAAGTGTGTAGAGTTGTTGAAAAAATATTCCCGAAAAAATATCTTGCATCTTTGTTAGGTTGGTAATATTTCAGACAACCTCGAAACAGTCATCAAATTTATATTTGTTAGTCCTCCTACACAGGATGTTTCTTTATCTCTTGCTGTCTTATTAACGAGATGGAACTATTACTATTTCACTGCAGTTTAAAAAGGCCATGTCTCAGCTTGCTGATGAAATCAAATGAGTACCAGACTCCATGGATTTCGCCAAGGTCTTACTGCTGGACCAAATAGACGAATTTACAAGAGTTTTCTATGTGAAAAAACTTGCACAAAGCTCTGATGGATAAATTGAAAGGTATATATTTCTAGAAGCGATTCATATTTGGGAGATAAAGGTTTTGGTTTTCTACTTCTCCATTTTTATACAAAAAAAAATGTTGGCAGCTTCCAAAGAAAGAACATAAGCACCAATTTTAAAAAATTTACCCTATACATGCAATGTAACTTTCAGATATAATATATAATTCAGTGTGTGTTGTGTTATTAGCCAGAGAAGTAGTTATTTTCCAGCAGGTATTTACCATTGTGTAGGAACGTTAGGTAAGATGGATGTTTCTAAAGTTATCGTAACCTTCTAAAACTTTGAATAGTGCTCCAGGTGAGATCAACTCTACTTCAAAATGAAAATGGGTTCATAATCTTTTTTGTGTAAAATAATACAGTTTTTGCAAAAATTATAATCTATACCTCCAACAGTTAAATCAACCAAAGTATTCTTGAAGACGATTCTATTAATTTTCTTCTTAATTATTGCATGAACATGCCACAAAAAGAAGCGTACTTACCTTTCCTTGCATTATCAGTCTAATTGTAATTGTGACTTTAGAGTCATCATTTAACATTAGGTTTTGGTCCATTCTGAAAGAAGCCGGGAATCAGGGCGGAGGGGAAGGTTTGGGTTCGAATCTGAAACAAAAAAAGAGAACGTAAGCATCAAATGAACAATTATCTGAGAAAAACTATGCACTTGCTGAAAAAGTTTTTCATTAATAGGTAATAATAGGAAAAAGAACAGTGACTACCTGGTTATGCATATACTATAAATGTAAACACACTAAAGGTGAATCCATAATTTGTCCAATAAAAACTGTCAAAACAATAAAATATGATCAGCAGATAGATAACAAGCTACTTAATGGGCAGTTATAAATGCTAATATTGTTGGAACACTCTCCTATTACAACAAAAGTTATAGCAGATATATAAAGATTTACAGGTATCAAGGTGATCCACTAAATTATTCGTCAATATATTCTAATCAAAGTCAATCCAATGTATTTTTTACATTTTCAGGCATAATTACCTGATTGTTAGTTGAATCTGTAATGTGTTATTTTGCAACCTGAACATTCACAGAAGTGGATCCAATAACAGAACAGAAAATTATAAGTAAGTGTTCATGCTGTGAGTAAACCAACACTAAAATTTGTTGTGGTCAGAATATTAAGAAAGTTTTACGTAGCTAATATATTACTGAACAATTTGTTCGCGGGTCAAATCTAACTCTTTAATGAAAACAATAATATTTTCAGATACTTACTACATATAATACAAGGTAGATACCAGTGTGAATTCACAAATGGTTGGAATTGTTATTTTTTTATCGATTTATGCACATTGAGGTATTTATTTTTTGTTATAACAAATGATATCCAGCTGATGCATACAATCACATACAGTTTGAGTAACTTCTAGGCTAACTTTATTGCCTCAGTATTGACAAGTTTCAGAAAGCACATCAAGGACTATCTAATAAAACAAAGTTTTTATAGTACAAAGAAATATGTTGTTGCCACAAAACCTAAGTGCTAGAACTTTTATAATATCATGCACATTCTATGTTCACTTTCATTGTGAAACTGTATGTGAGTATTTTTTATTCATTTACTTTTCTCTATATTTTATTCAATAACTTCTGTATATTTTAACTGTTATTGGTTTTTTAATATGTTTTTTGTTCAGTTATGCTGTTCATTTACATTCTGTACCACCGACTTGCTACTAATATACCTTCATATACCGTATATCTATCTACTTACATATCACATACTAAATGAATGAATGTAAAGCTAAAGCTAAAATGTAATGCCAGATCCAACTGGAAACCTTTCGAACCTTCGAGGTATACCCCAATACGATCTTTAACTCTATATATCTGGAAGGAAACTACTCAGTCACGAAAACCATGAAGATTAGTTCTACCACATCTGTAAACAATACAAGCGATAGTTCTTTATATCGAATGCTTCAGGGAAGCCTGTGTAGACTGAAATAGGCACGTCACTCTCAAGCAATAAGAGTGGATTCGTGCACCAGTCTAGAGTCGCATAATTTAGGTAGTAAGAATTCATGTTTTTCTTCTGTTGCCACTGATCACATAGTCTCCGCACATATATATCATGATTTAGTATACATATAATATAATATCTTTACCTGGGCATGCCACTGAAAAGCAATAATTCAACTGCTTACAATTGTGATATGATTCCAAACTAAATTATTCATGTACCCGTCTTGATTTCGTAGGAAGTTTCAGTGGAAACATTCATGCATGAGCATAGACATCTCATCTACAATAACTCATAATGTCGGAGTGCAGGAGTTATATGTTCTTTAGAAGTGACGAATGAAGAACAAAAATGCTTAGGATTCAAAACTGGCAACTTACGACTAGTGCCTAAGTCTACCTAGGGTCAATTTGAACTCCCTCCTCCAAGGTAGGTATTTGTAATTTTGTTCAGATATATCTTTTAACGAATGTATCCTATGACATTGGACTCTATCTGCGAAGTATTTATAATTCCATTAAGAAATGTCTTTCATTGAATTTATCACTTGCAATTTAAGGCCTTTGAGGTTATAAAAAGTCAGAATATATTTAGACACTCTGTATTGTATATCACAATGCAAACAAAAGATTAATCAATGAACCATGTGTAACTCGATGAAAAGAAGTAAAGATAGTATGAAAAAATCATAAATTGTGTAATTCTCTTCAAAAGTGTAATTTTCGATATACCTAATTGAGGGAGACATGTTTGGATATAGATGGTAAACAAAATATTTGTTTCATAATTAGTATAGGTTACAAAGTAATTCAATTTGTGGGGGGATATAAATAGAACTACTGAAGGTGTAAACACACCAAGTATATTGGTCTCATGAAAAAATACAAGTATTTTTAACACTACATTTACTTGAAAGGGCACATAGCAAATACAACATAACCGCTTCAATAGCGGCACTATGCGTCCTTACCTTACACAATCAAGTGAATTCATTAACTAAGAAATAAATATTGTCGGGTTATCACATCAATATCAGATGTAAATAGTTCTGTATTAAAAAATTTACTTACATGAACCCAGTGTAAATTATACAAAACTAAATATTTTTGTCGAAGCACCACTCTCACGACACTTCTAACATCCACTCCACGTGCACCAAGCTTCAAGCGACATTGCTGCCAAACTCCGAAATCAAAATTATACTACGTTTGCTGTCATACAAAAACCGTCGCGCCGTCGCTGCTGCCAACATTCGCATACACTTCCTGCGCCCTTGAAACAGGAGGTAAATTCGTTAATCAATGGACATCTACCATGGGCGTAGATATCAAGTATTGTTTGGGAGAATCGAATCGGAATTAAAAAAATCAAATGATTGAGAGACATTTTTTCGCTCTTCACAATATATTATAAAGAATGTGGCAGAAGTGTTAGTGTGAACAGATTATATCACTAACCCCAAAGATGAGAACAGAGTAGGGTGAGAAACAATAGCTATGAAAATGAAGGAAATCTGTAGGTACATAATGAAACAAAAATAAACCGACATTCTGAACAATGAAAACAAATTGAAAATGAAATCAGCAGTCCTCTACTTTAACATGAACTTTTATGACGCGGTGATTTTTGGCAATAATTGAAGCAAAATCATAATAATTATATTGCGTAGGTCACGAAGTACCACAGGTACAGCCACATGGATTTCCGGAGCTCAAAAGTTCGAGTTATTTTCTGACATCACAGGATACTCAATGACAATTAGGGAATAATTTCATATTTTCTTGCGAAATGAATGAAGGATTTTCAATATGCGATTCCATTTTTTTCCCCTGTTAATGTTCCATAATGTATGAAAATTATTATTGAAATTGATTCTTTGGAATAAGCGGCAGGTTGAAATTACATATACATTGTTCATTCATGTGAAGCCAATCAATGAATTAACTTTTTTATGGAAAAACCGTGTTGTTCAGAAAATCTCGAAATGAAGAGTTTTCAGAATATTAACAACCATTCTTCACACTTCACAGCAATCATGTTCACTATAGCGTCGATTTTTTATTTCAAATAAACAAACAACACATATAATATCACCGATCCCAATGCCCCTGCCGCCCACAATCTCTACCCGCTCCTGGTACATAAGTTATTAAATTACTTCTCTCAGCCAGTGTAAGCGAAACCTTCTATGAAATGACTCCGATTCGTTACTTTTACTACCTGCCATGAGATGGTGCCATGCACCCAAACCATTTTAAATTAAATTATTGAACATATTCAAAATACAGCTTTTGAATTCATATAGGGATGTTTCATTTACGTAACTTTGATTACGAATGAAGCGATTTTAAAATCCATTATGTGTGGATCTCCTCAATAGTCGTCAAAGACTAGATATTTGTTCAACATGCATATTTTATACATCAATAGGTTAGGAAATTGAGAAATCGCTGAGTGGACTGTAGTTCGAACATTTAATATTTAATGATTTTGCAGGGTGATATTTGAAAAAAATACCAGAATTTTATTGTTGTTTCGACATACATTTCTATTGTAGCAAAGTAATGAATAAACCGATCTAATAATCGCGTTAACTATTCATGAATGAATGCATGAATGAATTGAAATTGAATTTGGGCTATCTGACCATTTTCCTGACATATTTTTGTCACCAATTTTACAGAACTATGTTCACTTTTGAGAAGCATTGCATGTATGAGAAATATATAATATTTGCCAAATAAAACATTCGAAAAAATTGGTTAATAAAGAAAACAAAGAAATTGAACTTTCTATGTTTTTTATCACTTTCATTTGTAACGAACTTTACTTATTGTATAAATTTGAAAATGTTTGTATTGGACGAAACCAAAAAATCCCATATTATTTTATTGCCTATATCTTCTTTATTCGCAGACATATTGAAAATCTGTCCACATTTTGCTATTAGCACTTGATGTGAGCTCTCAGAATATATCCATGAATCTTTTATACAGGATGTCATCTGACTTGGGCCACCCATCTTTGAATTTTTAAATACGGACCTGTATTTTTTGTTGTAGTTTTTGAATCGTAGACGTTCACTTCATTCTGAGAAATTAAATTCAGTTTTATATTTCGTGATTTTTCGGTAATATTCGATTATAATTAATATGAATTATTCCCTTTTACATTACGGCCCTGGAAATTGGTTGACTGAGTTGAACAAAGACATAATAGCAACTTTCACGTCTCCCTATGTTTCGTAGAGTTTTTGTAGAGTTTTTTTTATTTTTCCATTTTTTCATTGCTCTGAGCGTTTTCTATAATGAACTTCGAATAAGAAAACCTTTTATGATTATTTGAAACATATCTACATCAAAAATATATCATATGTATTTCAATAAGCAAAAAAAGAAATGATAGCAATAATAACATCCGAAACGAACACTATAATTGTAATGAAAATTGAAATGAAGTAATTTTTATAGGTAATCGAAAAAATTATTGGCGCAATAAATGTTTGAATTGGAGTCCTTCCATTTCGAGACATTTTCGAACTCGGTTTTTCATATCATTTATTGCCCTCACTACACTTATTTGCTGCATTGTTGCGAAACATTCAAAATCCTCAATCTCGAGTCTTTCACATTTTCTATCTCTCTGCCAGCGTAAATCCTATTTTTCAATGTCCCCTATAGAAAATAGGCTAAAATAGTAAGATCTGGTGATCTTGAAGACCATTATTTGTCTCGAAATGAAAGGACTCCAATTCGAACATGTATTGCACAATTAATTTTTTTGTGTGTGTAAATTACTTACTTCATTTCAATTTTCATTACAATTATAGTTATCGTTTCGGATGTTATTATTACTACCATTTTTTCTGCTCAATGTCATGTATTTTTGATATCTATTATGGATTTTGTTTAAACTAATAGAGGTTTTTTCATAACCTCATTTTAAATTCAAATACACGGGTTGGGGAATGTTGAACAACTGTTGCTCAATTTTGCTGAATAAAATGCAGCATATAAGAATAACCAGCTGACATCGATTCCTAATCAAAACTTCTTAAAAATTTTAGTCAAGTTCAGTACAAATATTTTTGTTTAGTTATTGCTAGTTGGGAGGTGTTGATAATAACGGTTGGGATTGGATTCCAGTAATATTCATCTGTTGTGAAATTCGTGAAAAAATTCAGTGCATCCAAGTGTGCGTTCATACTCCTGAATTGTTCTCAATTATACAGGGTGGTAAAACATCGAAATGTATTATTTCCTATTTCTGTTGTACACCTGGTTCTAATCGATACTCAAGGAGATATATACTTCGAAAATTTTGTTCTTTTCGAAACACGACGCTCTCATTAAAACCTGGATCAGACTTTACCCAGATCACCCAGTTCTTTGTCTTTCCTTCTGCCCATCCTTTATTCCGCAACTTGAAATATCACCTGCCCTTTCCATTCCAAGAACGATATTATTCCAGGGCAAAGGTATCTCCTCAAACCCACTCTACTCGGGGGATTACAGTTTGGCGGACAAAGAAACTTTATCATAAAAATATCCATGTCAAAGAAAATGTAAAATGGAGACACGCTCCGGGCCCCAAAGTTTGCTTCGGGAGGCAATATTTCTTCATAATATGAAATTAGCATGAGACCTATATTTCTCAACTGTCTGTGAAATGCGAATTGTTTTTTTTTTTCTTTATAGCCGGGACAAACATGAGTTCGTCATTTTGCACTACACATAAAGTTACATTACTCCAAGTTTTTGAGAGAGGTGAATAATGTATGCTTTTATATGTATGCGTTATTCGTTTGCTGTCATAGAAACGAGAGACATAATAAAAACTTTCAACAATTGAATAATTCAAGAGAACATTTCATGTGCGTCTCTGATGTTGTATACAGGGTGTAACATAAGTACATCGAAATATTCAAGAGACGTAAATAACTTTTGCAAATAATAAGTTATTTGCACGAAATTTGGTAATCAGGGTTTTTTGTCGTGGGAAACCATTATTTCGTATTGATTCTTAAGCCACTCCTAGAGGGCGCTACGTACGCTATCATTATTTATTTCAAATTGCCCTAACTCTTTCGACATTGAACTTTTCATGATAAAACCTAATTTCTACACCTTCTCCAAATAGGAAAGGTACACTTTGTCCAACAATGTTATATAAAAATCAATATGAAATTATGATTTCCCATGCCAAAAACCCCAGTTACCAAATTTCGTGCAAATAACTTATTTTTTGCAAATGTTATTTGTAGAAAACGAACAAAAAATTTGATTTTAACACCCTGTATCACCTGAACGGAGCAAGGTCATAATGAAATGTTAATGAGATTATTATATCCTAGCTATAAATTGAAGTATGGTAGGCTTAGAGCCTTTTATACCCACTAATTAACATCAAAATCAAAAAACGCCGCATGAAAACGAATTCTAATGAAAGAGATCCGAACTGAATTGGATGCGAAAGAAGAGTCAACCGTCAAAAATATATAAAGAAATAAAATGAAGATGACATGGAACAGTGACAAGAGACCTGCAAACACAGAACACTACAGAAGAAAAACCACCACATACATATCAACTCGTGTTCTGAGTAAACGTATTCCATACCATCTATGCATGCTAGCTAGTTACAATAATTTTTAGAAAGTAATCCTATGAATTGAACTGTGAGATCAATTAGGTTGGAAAAACTATTAATTGTCCCGATGAGTACCACCATGCGAGACATCTATTGCCCATACATAGAATGAAGAAAAGGTGTCAAACAACTGGGGCCAACCACCATACATCTATACAACCGTAATCATAAAATGAATGAAAAAAGGGTTTCTAGAGACATCTAGCGGTTTCGGTACAAATCTATTCTTTTCGCTGCGATTCGTCGATCGCATTTCTCCCGCCGTGAGTCATATGTTTGGGGTCAGAGATTATTGTCAGGGCCGGCTTCAGATTCATTACATTATAACTGGAATTGGCAACTTTTGGCAATTAAAATGTACGTTTGATGAACATTTATGAATGTTATCTTGATTTTCCAAACCCTTTCCTGGGTTTTCTTTCCGAACTTTTTTAGGCTGTTTATTTTTTTTCTCTTTCATATTTGTATGCGTAAATATATATTTTTTTGTTTTTTCTATCAGTCATTTCCCTTTTCCCATTTCTTTGATCTACTGAAAAGGTTTATGCGAAGGTTCATATTTAGTATTAGAGCAGCATGAGGTTTGGTTTCAATCAACTTTGAATTTTAGATTATGTTTGATCGAGAATATTACTTTTTCCCTAGCAGTCCAATTATTTTCCAGTTGGGTTACTCATTAATTATCAAGGCTAACATTTGAAGACTGATTTATTTATGATTCGCTGTTCTATCCAACAAAACAATTTAACTGTTGAACAATGATTCGTTATGTCAAATATTCATTAGTTATTCATATCCGCCTTTTAGGACATACTGGTTTTGATTACATCCAGTAATTAGTATACTGTTTGGCATGGCGATTTTCTAACACCTACAAAAATGTTGATGGTTTTATGTAACCGTCCTAGAGATATTACCAGTCATATCATCAATTATCTGACAAATGATCAGAGTTTTGAATAACCTAGCATTTAAAAAAAGTATTTAATTATTATTCGATTGAGAAAAATATACAGTTTTTGAAAAATCCTCATAACAAAACATAATCTTCTCGAAAGTTTCCATCAACTTTCTGATGTTGTTTTTAGAATAACCGCCTCTGGTATGTATCAATTGAACAACTAGTTACATACTTTAATGAAAATAATTTATTCATTGAAAATCAGTCTGGTTTTAGTAAGAATCGCTCATGCGAAACAGCGTTACAACTAACAGTCACAGAGTGGAAAAAAGTATTGATAAGAAAGAATATAAGTATTGTTGCTATATTTTTATATTTCAAGCGTGCCTTTGAAACAATTAATAAGAAAACTTAGATCAATAAACTGAAATGGTGTAAATGGAAAAGCTTCAAACTAGTTAGGTAGTTATCTTGAGTAAAGAAGTCAAAGGACTAAAATGTGCGATCTAATGTCAGATCAAATTATAAATGACATAGGTGTATCACAAGGAAGTGTTTTGGAACCACTGCTATTCATTATTTATATAAATGATGTCATCTATATACCTGGTTCACACTATACTAATTTATTTGCTGATGATACCCTTGTATTTACAAAAAACTGTGATTTAAAAGAAGCTGTACAAAATATCAATGTATCTTTAAAGAACATTGAATTATATCTACAAGTGAATAAACTCATATTGAATATCAATAAATCTAAGGCAATGATTGTTACAACAAATTCGAATCAAGGAAAGATTGATAATAACGACGTTAATATCAGTATATTCAATAATCAAGTCACAATTGTAAATGAAGATAAGTAACTAGGATTCATTAGAGACCATCAATTGAATTTGACTAAGCATGCCGAATATATCATTAGAAAGATATGTAAGAAAATGTATTTTTCTCTAGAATTTCAAAATCTTTATCAACCTTTGCTAGACTAACATGTTACAACTGCATAATAAGGCTACACTTTGACTAGTGTGCTACACTGATGTATCTATTCAACCAAAATCAAATGGGACAGTTGCGAAAACCCCATAATCGAGGTATGAGAACCATTTTGAGATGCAACCAGTATGGAATCAATGTTGAATACTCTACAGTGACAGCCAGTACATAAAAGACTGTATTATTTGAGCACGATTTTTATTTTCAAAATTACGAGTGGGATACAACCAGCCTATCTTAGCAGATATTTAGTTTGAAATAGTGACATTCATTTATATAATACAAGAACATGTAATTTGGTCTACTGTGCCGAAAGGAAGCAGACCAAAAAAAAAGAGAAGAAAAGAAGAACATGTTATACATTTTATAGATACTGAACAAACTATAAGAGTGAAATGAATTCATTGTTCTTTAAAGGTCTTGCTAGTGTCAATAAGTTACCTGATGAAATAAAACATGTAAATTCCTTAAAAAAGTATTCATTAATAAAATATATCAAATTATAATACATGACGTACTGTAAAATTATATACTTATATAAATGATTCATATATGCATAACTTGTATATTAGGATTCCTAAAATAAATTCTTCTGTTACTACTACATTTATCGACACTAATTTGATGACTCTCATAACCTAACTTAGTTGTAAGATGTATTTTTATATCTCCTGATGATGCTATCTTGATGTGCTAGGAGCATTTTTATTCGGAGGGATTGAAGTTCTGGAAAAACTTCGTTGAATTTCAGTTTATTAATTAAATTATAAGAAATGAGATTCTTCCAACAGTTAAAATGATGTCAAAAATTTCGAGAGGAAGGTTGTCCATATGCGCTGTGAGTGCAATTAGAATGATGCTTTGATGTCTACCGCAGTTGTAGATGAAACGTCATTCATAAAAACATGCACAATAAACCCAAAAAATTGCTTCGATACAGTTGTTCGTATTATCACAAATACTTTCACCTAAAATGCTTAATTCAGTTCGACACTGATAATTTATAAACTTTTCTACAAATATTTTGTACTATACGGACAATGGATCTCTTTACTTGTGAGTCAATAATTTATGCATTCGAAATAAGTCAACAAGTCGTTAAAACAGAATGACGTGGCTAGTGCTCCATACAATAGAAATGTTATATGGTGTAGAAGAAAGGGATGCTATACAAAAGTGTTTTATCGTTGTCAAATATTGATGTCGCATGTATAATTATTTGTGTCTAGAGATTCAATTTCTTTATGACATGTCATTATATCTTCGAAATTTTCTCTTTTTTCATTCATAAAATTTAAATATTAAAGTTGTTTTGTAAAAAGTATAATAATAATAATAATAAATATGCTTTATTGTCATAAGAAAAACTTGTTGACAAGTTACATATATTCAATTACAACACCTTATAAAATAAAACTATAAATTATCAAATACTTCGATAACTTAACGTCAAATGTCAAAAAAACTAATACAATCTACAATATAATATGCCGGTAAATAGATCTTTCTTTCAATATGCAAATCAAAGCAGAACTGCTAAAAGGAGTCATTAAAATATTCCTGTAAGCTGTAATACGGTCTATCTACAAGGATTTTTTTTACGGTCCTTCTAAAAACCCTGATAGATAAGTTAGTAATAGACCTTATGTCAACTGGCAGATGATTATATAATTTGGCTCCATTATAAATTATCGAATCTTTTACTAAACTTGAGGTGGGGATAGGGAGCCTAAA
>WOGP01005913.1:0-12774 GCA_015342065.1 Leptinotarsa undecemlineata | reverse complement strand
CTGTGTGTGTTTCTTGTGCTCGGAAATGCGAACATTCAATGGCCTCTTAGTTTTACCAATATAGGATTACCGTACTCACAGGGTATCCGGTAAATGCAATTCTTGGAATCGCAGTCCGCGTTCAGTGGCCTGGTTTTCGTGAGGCTGCTACGGATATTGTTACCAGATTTGAGGCAGGTTCTGATGTACTTGGAACCAATTCTTCTTATGCTCTCCGATAATCCTCTGATGTAAGAAAGTGCAAGCACTGGCTGTGACAGCTTCTCTTCCTTGCGAGGCTCCTGCTGTCTTTTAGCCAAAGTCTTTTCTACCATCGCTTTGGAATAACCATTCCATTGAAGATCTTTTTGATGATGTCTAGTTTCTTCTACTAGAGTCTTGATGATTTCTCTTTTGGTCGATTGATGCTGGTTGGATTCGTGGTTCAGATACTGTCCCGTTTGAGTAGGTTTTCGGTATACCGATGTTTCCCACTTAGTCTCGGTCCTCTTCACCAAAACGTCTAACAATGACAATTCGTTGTGAATTTCTTTCTCCATTGTGGAAATTATGGAAGGTCTCAAAAAAAATGGAAAGCGGGGATAAGCGAAAGTACTCAAACCACCCTCATGCCCACAGTCATCTCTTGGAGGAATCAGTCCAGTCAACTAACGTGGCATGGAATCTCTTAGCTTATTATTTTTATTTTTATTTCTTCATATTTTTATTATTTTTTGTTCAATCGTTCTATTTTCACTTGTGTTTTATTTCACTATTATTTCATTTCCGGTTATTTTGCTTAAACTAATTGTTATTTTCAGCTAATCATTTTTAATTTTTTCAGTTGTTTCAGGGATTTCAAATCATTTTATATATTAGACAATGGAAGTCCGAACTAGTGAAATTCATACTATTATCTGCTACTACTCATTTTAATTTGATATTCCAGCATTCATCATTAAATATTGTGCCTCAGTTTTGGTTAAACCACTAACAACTCTAATTGATATATGCCTGAAAACATCAGCTGTACCATCAATATGGAAAATGTCGAAAGTCAGCACAATTTTCAAAAAACCAAATAAAAGTGAGATAAAAAATTACAGATCAACCTCTATCATATGCAACTTTATTAAAGTATTTGAGATGCTTCTTCAGAAAAAAATCTATTGTCATGTCAGCAAAATTATTAGGATCAACAGGATTTCATGAAAGGACAATCAACCACCACGAATATTGTAACAACCACTCAATGTATTGCAGAGGGTATTGATTGTCAGTCTCGGACTGATGTCATCTACACTGATTTTTCAGAAGCGTTCGGCAGACTCAACCATAGTATCCTGCTCAACATGCGTTCGACGTTTGGGTTATCCAATGAATTAATTACCCTCTTCAAATCGTATTTTTCCAACCGTTAGCAGTACGTCCAAGTCAATGACCTCAAGTTTATCGAATATAAAGCCACACCTGGTATACCACAAGGATCAAGACTAGGACCGCTACTGTTCAATACGTTAATTAATGATATCGGAGCTGAGATTGATTTCAATTTCCTTTTATACGTAGATGACTTGAAACTCTATCACAATATAACATATTCTAATGATTGCGAACGTTTCGCCCTGAATTTTAATCGCGTTATTATATGGTGTCGAAAGAATAATCTATCTCTCAACATATCCCAATGTAATGTAATATCTTACTTACTAACAACGAACTTTAATTTACACAACTACGTCATAAACAATCAAGTTCTGGAGCATCCTGACACACCCACTCATTTAGGTGTTAGTTTTGATTCATCCCTCTTTTTTATTAAACATATTGACACTATTCTAACAGCAGCTTATTGCATGTATGGATTCTTAGTTAGAAATACAAAAGACTTCGAAGAAGCTTCAATATTCAAATTACTTTACTTCACTTTTGTTCGATTTAGGCTGGCACATGCATCTGTCGTGTGGAGTCCCTACTATCAGGTTTATATAAAGCAACTAGAAGCTCAACAGAGGCGCTTCCTAAAATATATGTCTCCTAAACTTGAAGGCACGTATCCTACTGTAGGAATACCCGATCATTAATTGCTTGTAACTCACAATTTTTGTATTCTCGAAGTAAGGCATAAATACTATTCCTTTTTTTATTCAAAGTCATAAGAATATCACCACCTACTCTCAACAACTACGTATGTTGAATTTTTGGGTTCCTAGACGGTCATCTAGAAATAGTGTCACATTTTATCTCGACACTCCGCGTACAAATATAATGAAAAAATCTTCAAATTATACAATGTGCTATACCTCTAATTCTGTTAGTAATATCCTAGATATATTCAACTGCCAGATTATACAAATCAAAAGACATTTCTTAGCTAGCTCACAGTTTTGTTTTTATTTATTTTTCATATAGATTCACAAAATATATTATGTAAGTACATTCTGTTCATTCTGTAGAATAGTGCATAAAATAAATAATTACTATTTTTGACTTTTTAGTTTCCAAGAAAACGCCTAAACGTGTTCATATTAATTACTAATCTCGTAGCTAACATAATTTTTTTCATTACTTGCTTCAAATGACTATTTCTGCATATTGTTTTGCTCACAAGATAACTACGGAACCAGGTGCACTAATATTACAGCACAAAATTTAATTTAAGTTAATTCAACCGCTGTAATTTTCAAAATTTGTATGAGAATCACCAAAAATTACCTTACTGAACTCATAAATATAATCGGGATCTAATGAAAAAATAAATTGTTTAAAGTGAAAGCGTGGAAAACGATCCTCAAGAAGTTTATGTACATCCTTCATCAAGCACCAAATTATCATCAACAGTATAAAAATACAAGCTTTCACCGCCGAAATCCCGATCAAAAAGCACAAAATTTGAGCTGGTAGGTCTTTATCGAATGGAACTTAAACCATATGTTTCGTCTGATACTGCAGCAGACATCATCAGTATTATATGCATCAAACGCATATGCATATGAAAGAAAGTTTCAGAAACGACTGAGACTGCGAAATATAACCTTTGGCCTTGTAGTCAACGCATAAACAGCTAATTATGTAAGCCGCAGTAGAAGACGAAATGTTTAGTTAAAGTTACAATCGATCACGGCCTACGAGCGAGAACATTGTTCTCTGTAATGGGGAATGTTTCTCCTGACGGAAATCAAGTAGTTTTTATAGAAAAGCTCTAAAACAACGCATTTTAAACTTATCATTTCAACCTTTCTCTTAAAAAAATTATTTAAATACTTAAAAAGGAGGAATGAAATAATGCAGCTAATAAAGGATAAGGAGTCTGTTACCTGTAAGAGACAAACAAAGATGACATATTTCAGAGGCGTACTGTTCTGTTTACTTATGTTCCCAGACATTCTGTGACATATGATATTTTGTGCACCTAACCTATCTCCTGTATATAAATGAATAACAAAACAACTGTTTTGTGCACCTAATCTATCTTTCTCTATATAAATAAATAATAAAAAACAACTGTTGTTGCTTGTGGAGGTGGTATTGAACTATAATTTATATTTTGCCTTAATTGTTAATTTATAAAGATAATTTTTCTTTTTCAAAGTAGATTATCTAGGTACGTATGAATTATTTCAACTTGATATAGGCGCTGTTGCCAACATGTGAATTAGAAACAAACACCTTTAAAAATTAAAATCCAACATTTGAAACATCAATTTGAATACTTTTTTGAGTGAATTTGAAAAACTCATGGATGAAACTCAACTTTATTTTGTTCAAACTTGCATTTGCTATAATAACCCAAATTGAGGAACATTCCCCATTATCTGGCATTCAAAGAATTTTAAAATCCCAGTGGACGAATAGGATGAAAATTCTTTGACAGGGGTTTGCAATTTTTATGTTATACAGTAAATGTTCAATAAATAATCATAATTTGTAGTCTAGTATATGTTTCAGTGTTCATTTTTTCGCTAAGGATTGTTAATCGATTGGACTGGCGAAAACCCACCATGTTGTAGCATGGTTCATTTTCTTCTACCAGTATTTTTCATAGGAAATATGTACTTTCAATTGTTATAAGACACTGTCAATCCAACACCGAGAGGTATTTTAGAACATGACGACCACATAGAGAATAAGTTGACATTTAAATAAGATTTGATGTTTTTTCAATAGGTGTAATAATAAAGTATTCAGAGGAACAATTAGTAGTTAAGAGACAATATCAATGTACCTCAAGGATCTATCTTAGGGTCCGTTTTATTTATCATCTTTATGAATGACATGGCACACTCCTGTCCTGATGCAAAAGAAATATTCATGTATGCTGATGATACAAATATACTGGTCTCAGAAACTAACACACGGGTTACAATAGAGAGGGCTAAAATCACCGCAAATGAATTTGGTTCATAAATGGTGTCTTTATAATGGACTATCAGTAAATGTATCCAAAACATTTTTCATGACATTTCTAACGCAAAATATGAAAAATGATGTTAATTATTTGATAAAAATCAATAAAAGAACATTGAACAAGTGAATTCAATCAAACTTCTTGGAATTATTAATGAATTATAACTTGACATGGGAGAAAAAATTTGATGTTTTTGCGAGAAAATTAAGCACTTTGTGCTTTCTAATTAGACAGCGACAAAGAAAAATGTCTTTGGAAGTAATAAAATTGGCATATTATGAACTTGTTCAGTTCCCATTAACATTTAATTTGATATCAAAAAGTGGAAAAAAATAAACTCGTATACAAACAATAAAATTGTGAACATGAATGATGAAAAAAATGCGAGAAATAAAAAGAAAACAGAACAAAAATATTAAACCACAATCTTCTAAAGATAGTTGGCTTATTCCACTACACCCATTCTATTGGTCCTGCAAATGCAATATCTGTTCCAGACAAAGATACTTGAAAATTATTTCCAGAGAAAGATTTGTTAAAGGATTTGTTGAAAACCATAGCAATCTGAATTTTTCGCAAAAGAAACTTTCATTAGTAACACATTTATTATCTAGAAGTGATATTCACCCATTCATCATCTTTACGCCATATGCATCTCGGTTGTTACGTTTGTTTATAAAATGATGCGTTTGTTTGTATATTCACAGGAAAGAGGGAAGTTGAAAGTGTTTAATATGGGCGTTATCATAAAAAAAAAGATAAATATAACAAAATAATGGATTTCGTCACTGAAGTCGAGCAAATATATTTATATAGCTAGAATTGTTAAATAAAATGGTTCGATAATGACAAGCCGATAAGAAATGTGATAACATAATGGGAAAATATTTTTAGGCTTTCCAATTATAAATCATTAAGTAAAAAATGTCGAAAGTTTCCGAAAGAAATCTATACACCTCTATGAAAAGATTTTATTATGGTTACTTTCTTTCTTTCCTTGAAAGTTTATCACATTATATTTGGCTAATGATTGAATTAACAATGATAGTATTTCAAGTAGTGAAATTTCATATCAATACTCTTCTATATATTACGTTGTGAAGCGTTCTCATAAATGATATGCATCTGTTCAATTAGAACGATTGTTATTGAAAAAAATAATTATAGTGTAATTCAATGTTCATATAAAAAGAGGTGGTCTAAAAAAGGTTTTTTCTTTCAGTTTGTATCTGCTTCTGTGAATGATCTACACAACGTGGTGTAGTTATTTTCTTTCTTGTCTTCTTTGGAACTTCCACACGTTTTTGGATTAGTATGGAGAAATTAAAGTAAAAAATTTGTATTTTTGACTTTTTTGAAATATTGCTAACAGAAGTTACAAAATTTTAGTTTCATTATGAATTTTCTCGAAAATTCCATTAAGATGACGGCTGTGCTAACCCATTGACAAGTTAGCAGGCAGAATGGCTTCAATGTGGGGTACGAAAGAAAGTTTTGTGTCGAAGGTAACACCTAGATCGGTGAATGTGAGAGGCCGTTGAAGTAGAATATCGTAATTACATTACATTTACTCGCATTCAAAGAAAGATTATGGCGAAAACACCATTGCTCAATGCGTTTGAGGTTGAGAGATAGTTGACGACAGTCCTCGATGCTATTGATCTCACAGTATAATTTCAGGTCATCCCCATATATCAAGCAGTTGTCGTTCATAAAGGAGTTGAAGAGAAGTGGACCTAGGTTGCTTCCTTGTGGAACACCCGAGGTAGCTGCATATTCCACGCTCCAAGGATTTAGGTCTTGTGCTTTGTCCTTAAAAAAACAAACTGGAATAAAAAGCTCTCTCGAAACAAGTACTTTCATAAAAACATTGAATTACACGAAAGCAAAAATACTTTCCAAAAAATTTCTTTCATATGAACATTCATGTGAATGATACAAAAACACTGTTTCCTATTCAGTTTGTACTCTCAACATTCGTTATGGAATTGAATCAGATATCATTCGAAGGATTGCTACACAATATAGTGTATGAAAGGGCTAAAATTTCTCTTAATGAAGCACTGTCATCCTCACTGGCGAACATCCGACGTTTCGGAAAAAGAATCTTGCTTTTTCTCCTCTTCACCACCAGTCTGGAAAACATTATATCATAAAATCGCAACTTCATGTCACTAATGAGTTGAATTTACTCATATCATCGATGTCAGTACGTAATGACATTCATTCGCTCAGTTGATTCAATCCCAGCCATAGAAATCTTGTTTAAATTGAAAGGGGTATATTTTTAGGAGAGAATGAGTTTTTGGAAAGACTGGTTTATGATTTATACGTCTCCATCTAACATGTATGTCATTCGATATAATAAATGAAAACTAGGCTCGAAAGACCTTTCAATTCCAAAATTCTGAGCTGAAAAGGTAGCTTTGTACCATTATCTTTCAACTACAAAAAAAATTTCTCACTCGAGTGATTGCCAATTACAACTATGAACCAAATGTTGATATCTATTTCACACTTTCATTGATTCAGAAACAATTATTCTTGAATTAGAAACTGACATTTCAATTTCACGATTATTTAATTTTTCTTCTCCTGTTGGTAATGTCGATACTCCATTCGGTGCGGAGCTGTTTTTTATTTGTAGGAAGTGAATTAAAAATAACGATCCAATGAGTAAGTAGTAAACGAACCTTAAAACCTCACGCAGTTTCCATAAATAGACTTCAAAAAAGTCTGTCGGATTTCGTGACCAAACTACCGGTTTTTAAAAAGTCGCAATTAATTCATCCTTGATAGTAATGACTCATTGTGTCTTGTTTTAATTTAATATGTAGACCAATATCGCGTGAGTAGTTTGTTTTTTATGTTTGCAAAAAGTTCAAGCATGATACAAGTTCTTCTGCATATTTTTACCTTCACCAGTAGTACGAACCACAACTTTTTTATTAGACAGGCGTCATTCTCAGTTGCTCCAGAGAAAGTGTTTTATGAAATTAGTTGATAGTATTTTTTTTGACATCAGATATCTTTCAATTTTCACCAGTTAGAGATCAATCAATCTCCAAATGCATTGGTGGTGGTCGATAAATGCAACATATGAATTTAGTGATCTTCTGTGATATTATTTCAAACCACATAACATCGATATTCTGTTTTTCCAGCATTTCCTTTCGTTACGGTTGAATCGAGAGCGTAAATCATAGCCGTGAGTTGAGTTATCTGATGTTGCAGAAATCAATTTTAAAGTTGCTAGTGGGCCTGTTAGCAACTGCAGTTACCATGCTATTTCCCTGTGGACTGTGGCTGCTCATCGTTTTGAGGTTCTACTCAGTACACCCCGAACTTCACTGTTTAAGGACTCTCTCTTTTGCAGAACTGCGTTTTTGTGGAATAAACTTCCTTTCAACGTTTTCTGAAATGCAATTAATCTCCAGCTTTTCAAACGCAACGGAAATTGCTAATTTCGCACAGGCACCGCTCATAGAGCGCTTCAAGGCTGAGGTGCTTGTATTCTGTCTTCAAAAAAATCTAAATTCAAACCGATCGATAAAATGAAGAATTTGACAAAGTGTACGATTGAAAGTATTTTTCTCTTGTCATAGTCATTCCGCCTGCCTTAGTTTTCGATGGTTTACTCTATGCAATGAAGTGTATATAAAAAAATATGAACTTTTTGAAACATCTAATAGTTTTTATTCCACCATGAATTGAATCTCGTCCTGGGATCTTGTTCATTCAATCAAACATTTTAATTGATTCTTTTATTTAGCGTAAGCTATAGGTGGGCAAAAAAGGTAAGACAAAAGGATTGATACAGATACAAACAACAAACATAACACTTCACAAAAACCTTGGAATCCAAAAATGAAGTTAATAAAAATAAAATGAAATCAAATCAAAATCACTCGCCCATCATTTGCATTTTCAACATTTCCTTGATATGACTTATCAAATTACAATCTTAGATACCATGATCTAAATTATTGAAAGCCAATATTCCTGCATGATGAATAGATTTTTCAATACTCATCTTTTTTTTGTTCCTACATGGATATTTTGGTTAATTAATGTATTATAATTACGACAATTTTCATCATACTGTGCATTTCTTCAATGCCCCCCTTTTATATTTTGAACGGGACAACTCAAAAAATTTTAATTTAGGATAATGAAATTAAGTAAATTCAAGTAAATTAATTGAAGTGAAACTGACAGATGAAACTTTCAAGATGGCGACGGGGCGCCATCTGGGGAAAAATTAAATGAAAAGGGGAGTCTTGTGATACATCATTTTGAAGCTTCACAACGTTGAAATATGAAGTCAATATCTTCACCTACTTCAAAATGGCGATACATTCAATAATTTTCTCAAGACAAACACATTAATATCGCTATTTCTAGAACTATTATTTTTTGTTTATATAAACGACAAAAATGTCACTACGACAAAGAACATCATTGTTCAGTTGGAATATTCTCATTTAGTTTTCGATTTTACTAGTAGAAAGATACCACGTCAACAATCTCTAAAAGGTCAATTCTCAATCCACAACTACCGGTAGTGTACATAACAAAAAGCCCCCATGTCATCCGTCCATCCGTCGCGAATATTTGTGAGGTGTCTCCTTCTACAGTGTGAAGTCTTTTGAAAAGGAATCGGTATCATTCATACAAAATTAAAATGGTACACCAATTAACTGAAGATGGCCCTGATCGAAGAATAGCATTCTGCGAAATCATGACGGAAACCATTAAACCATTGCAAAGCATACTACCTATCTCTACAATATTTGTTTCAGTGACGAATGTGCAATGTTCAGATAAAATTGCCGTTATTGGAGTTGACACCAACCCCACGTTTTCCGGGAAACCCAATATCCTGAAAAAATTAACGTTTGGGCAGGAATATTGGGAAACCATATTGTAGGACCTCCATTCATTGATTAAAATTTAACAGGGGAACTGTCTTTCAATATGCTGAAAACTAATGAAGTCGATATGGATATTGTATTCCAACAAGATGCAGCACCACCACATTATTTCAGACAAGTTGGAAACTATTTGGATACTACTTTTCTCGGTCGTTGGATTGGCCATCGAAGTCCTACAGAATGGTGTTTGATTGATTGATGATGAATTGATGATTCGATGTATATACATCGAATCATCATGCGAGTGTTAAAAAAGGTATAATAAATTGCCTTTACAAAAGAGCTGATACGATATGCAATTCAACTGAAAATCTCAATAAAGAAATATCATTAATTAAATCTGTTTTGAAAGACGACGCTTATCCAAATTCATTCATAAATTCAACGATATATGCAATAGAAAATAAAGAGTTAGTTATAAACCAAACGAATATACAAACAGCTTCACAAATTCAACAACACCCAACTCAACAATTACCGACTCAACATCCACCGACATCTTTCACAACCAATGTTATAACTTATGTTCCAAGACTATCTGAAAAAATAAGACGAATTGGAAATAGGTATGATGTTAGAACTACTTTCAAAACAAAACCCAACAACACTGAAACTTCGAGACCAGTGAAAGTGCGTGAGAATGAACATCGAGATTACATAAAAATTAGACAATTGACAGGATCAAAATTGTCAGAACATATTTTAAAATCAGACGGTGAACACCGAGTGGAATGGAATAGGACAAGAATGATTACCAATGAGCCTCATTCCAAGAGACGCAAGCTAAAAAAATCAGCGTATACTGTCATATCTGGAGGGAATTGTATTTCGAATCGCTCCTTAGAAATAGACCGTACTTGGCTACCCATCTTGAAGAAAAATTTGGATATTGGCGAAATTGACTGATATTGGAGAATACCTTGTATTACATCGAATGTTTCAGTTGTCAATCAACAATAATGACATAATTTCATATATCAAAACTCCTTTGACATCTCTCGAAGAAGTGAAGAAATTAACAATCAAAACGGAATAACTGCGAATATATAGAATTTTTTGTCCATTACTGAAGACGGAGGCAGATTTTGGCCTCCGAAATGTAAAAGATAAGTATTGTATTGTTTCTCAGCAATTTTTTTGATAGGCAAAATTGTTAAATACGACAAGTTACTGATAAATACAAGATTTTTCTTTGTGAAAAATACTTTGATTTTTACGCAGTAACTTATCGGGGTAAACTAACAATTTTGCCCTTCTATTCTCAATTAGAATTTTTATATTATTTAGATTGTTGAAAGTAACAAATACCAAAAAAAAGGTCATTAAAAATTGACGTTATATTTTAGGATTATGAAGTATTCGTCAGTGGCTTCAAAATGATGTATCACAATTAATTTTTTTTCAAGACGGTGCCCAGTTGCCATTTAGAAAGTATCATCTGTCAATTTCACTTCAAAATAAAGTATGCATTAATTTCATTATTTCAAATTTCAATTCTTTGAGTTGATCCGTTCATAAAATAAAGGGGGTGGGAACATTAATGAAAAGCACTGTATATCAGTACCATTATTTCATAGTACACAGATAGTCTTTCAATCACATTCATTTCAATGCTCTCAACATGTTGACTATTGGCGTGTCTCTTGGTACACCTAGTATGATTCTCATTGCTCTATTTTGTTGCTTTTGAAGTCGATCCAACTCGTTTTTATTAGCCGTAAATAATATTGAAGAACAGAAAGTAAGATGTGGTAAAACTTGTGTATTATAAGTTGTGATTTTCGACCATATAGATAGGATAGGTAATACTCTCACCAGAAAATTGACTTTATTGGTGTTAGTTTTTATCACTTTCAATACATGTTCTTTGAATGTTAGTTCTTGGTCAATCAATACTCCCAAATACTTCACCACTGTTACACTTTCAATATCATCATTAGCAATCTCTATACGAATTTCTCTATTTTTGGTTTCGTCATACCCTGTTTTATTACTCATTAAGAGAAATTTAGTCTTTTCACTTTAATGTACCATCATTTAGCCACATAACTATTAATGAAACATTTCTTATCTCTGCAGTCACATGATGAATAAATCTGATATATTTTCATTGACATATTCACCATTGATTTTGAAAGAATCAAACCGATAACCATCTTCAATCGTTAATAAAACTCAACGAATTTGATACGCACCATGGGAGACCCCGACATGGCACTGTAATTTCAATAAATTTTATTATCACGGTAGCTTTCTCACAACGCCAGCTCAGCGGACGAAAGCTGATCTAATGGCGCCTGAGATTTTTTTTCTATTATTTCATGGTCATCTCGTCATCTCCTGGAGTGATTACGGATAAACTTGTTTATGCACAGCGGCTGTGAGGTCTAATGGAAACAACGAACTCGTCACGTACTTATTCTCAAGCGAGGTGCATATGTGATATGTAATCGTACAGTAAGGTCAATAGATCTTTACATATGCGTCATCAATTTGTGCATCTAAAATAAGTCGATAAAGGAAGAAAAATGAAAAGATATGTCTGCAGCAATGAACAGCATTTTGATGAAGAAAGGCTCAAGATGAATTTCTACCAGACGGATAAGTTTTACACAAAGTCAGACTATGGATATATCGAATGATGGTAAAACTTGGGGTTTAAGTTTCAAACAAATCCATTTATTTATGTGATGATTCTCAGATCAATGATCACTTATGATGCAATTGCCTGATGGCAGAAGGCTTCACAGAAAACGGTCCAGACGAAGCTCTCTGGCTTACAGAGACAGGCTTGTCTGGCCATCAGTGGTGTCATCAGTACCACACCGTCAGCGGCCATGCAGCTCCTTCTAGATCTATCTTCTCCCCACATTTTTCTGGAGAGAGAGACTAAATAGATTGCATATAGACTGCATATTGCTAATTGCATAAATCAGTTTAATGCACAGTGCAATAGACTATTAGTTGATACTGGAAGTCACATCATTCTGGAAATGACCTCTGACTGTATGCCTCCAACTGTCACATACGAACTGCCCCATAAAGGACTGGATCTTCTGGAAGAAGAAAATATTATAAAGGTGTTGGTTCACAGATGGATTAAAAACACCTTCCGGGTCTGGTGCAGGTGTTTTCAGTCGCAGATCCAGCACAGAGATATCAACCTGCCCAGGAACCTATGCGACTGTATTTCAAGTAGAAATTCACGCTATTGAATTATATGCGGAGAGATTTGAAGAATGAACGCGAGGTTAGATTGGGGGTTCCCCAAGGCTCTGTTCTTGGTCCCCTATTGTTTTTAATTTTTGTCAATGATCTGTCGGAATATATGAGTGATTGCTATTTAACTATGTTCGCTGACGACACCACCATTACAGTCGCTGGACCTACTACAGATGATTTGCTAACAAGAGTTAGACTGATTATAGACCAGTTCACAAGCTGGTGTGATCG
>WOGP01005912.1:0-12775 GCA_015342065.1 Leptinotarsa undecemlineata | reverse complement strand
AAACGCGTGTGTCTGCTGGATTAACTTGTGTGTCTGCTGGATTGTGTGGCCGCCTTGTCAGAGATATCAACTTATGAACACTGGATTAACTTGTGTACGCTGGATAAACTTGTGTATGCTGGATTAA
Organism: Leptinotarsa undecemlineata; assembly: GCA_015342065.1. NCBI lineage: Eukaryota > Metazoa > Arthropoda > Insecta > Coleoptera > Chrysomelidae > Leptinotarsa > Leptinotarsa undecemlineata. Next base: position 12,648 of record WOGP01005912.1, on the reverse strand, counting down.
CTCGTGTTCTCTGCATTAACTTGTGTGTGTGTCTGTCTGTTGGATTATATTACAGTATACTTATGTAGTATACCAGGAGTATTCCTGTTGTTTTGCAATCTATATTTTTTCTAAAGTAGGAATAACGGAATCGTTGAATATTACATTGAAAGTTTGTTTTTGTATTTTTTATATTTACTATTGGTGAATTTCTTTCGCAGCGTTTCTTCTCACAAGCCTAGCCATGTTTCCAGCGGTGGTGTCAAAAGATCGCCGACTTACTCCAACTACCAGCATACCAAGGACGCTCCGCCCCCCAAGAAGCACAAAATGTCCTCGACTTGTCGAGACGTTACCCTTAGTGAAGCTGGCAAATATGGAACACTTAACGATTATGCATTCTTTGATAAGGTAAGCGGATTTGAGGTACTGTTTTCAAATATTATAACAAAAGTATAGTTATGAAAGTATAGTTAAATTGTGCATTACTGAAAAATTGCTTAGTCTATATAGAATGTAACTGCTTGAGGAAATTTGTTATAAATACTCTCTCCCTCCCCGAGATATTAATTAGGACATTACAATGGAAGGTTGAATCTACAATTTTAAATGTTAATTTGTTATATTCTCTTTCAACATCAACTGAATAACTGGAATTTTCGTGTTTATCTACAGGTCCGCAAAGCCCTCCGGAGCCAGGACGCCTACAACAACTTCTTGCGCTGCTTAACGCTTTTCAACCAGGAGATCATCTCGAAATCAGAGCTGATCCAGATTAGTACTCCATTCATCGGCAGGTTTCCTGAGCTACTGCGCTGGTTCCGCGAATTCCTCGGCCAGAACAATGAGACGACGACGGAGGCGGTGCCGTTTAACGTGGCACGCAATGAGCGCCCCCAAGGCGACCACGCTCTAGAGATCGACCTCGCGACCGCCAAACGGCTCGGAGCTAGCTACTGCATCATCCCGAAAGCTCAGGAAGGGATGAAGTGCTCGGGCAGGACGCAGCTCTGCAAGGAAGTGCTCAACGACCAGTGGGTGTCATTCCCGACGTGGTCAGAGGACAGCACATTCGTTAGGTGAGTACTTTTACCGTTCTACTCCTACTACAGATGAAGTGGTGTTGCTAAATCATTCACTATTATATAGATGAAATGTTAATGTGGATCTAGGATATATCCCTGAGGTACATCTGCTGGGATAATGAACCGTTTCAAAAGTGTATTTCTATTCGTTTACTCATTACCATCTCTATTCCGCAGTTCACGCAAGACCCAGTACGAGGAGTACATGTACCGGTGCGAGGACGAACGCTTCGAACTGGACGTCGTGATCGAAGTAAATGCGTCTACGATCCGCGTCCTCGAAGGCGTCAACAAGAAGCTGAGTCGCATGAGCCAAGATGACGCTTCGAAATACAAGCTCGACGACTGTCTCGGCGGCTCATCGCCGACGCTGCACCAGCGCGCCATCCGCAGGATATACGGCGACAAGGCGCAGGACATTATCGACGGCCTCAAGAGGAATCCGGCCGTCGCGGTGTCGGTCGTTCTGCGACGTCTCAAGACCAAAGAGGAGGAGTGGCGCGAGGCGCAGAAGGGTTTCAACAAGATCTGGAGGGAGCAGAACGAGAAGTACTACCTGAAGAGCTTGGATCACCAGGGTATCAACTTCAAGCAGACCGACGTGAAGGCGTTGCGGTCGAAGAGCCTGTTCAATGAGATTGAGACCATTTTCGATGAGGTGAGTGAGATTGCGAGTTGCTAGAAGTTGATTCTTTTCTAAAATGATAGGTTCGTTGCCATTATTCTTTTGTGTGAAGGAGACTGCTGTTTTATTTTTGAATTTTTAAAGCTCAAGGTCGCTAATATACATTTGGAACAGTAAGGAGGCCAAGGACCGATCCTTGAGGCACTTGGATTAAACAACCAGGTTGCTTTTCAGTAGTATGTGTAATATGTATGATAATAAGTCATTATTCAAATAGGCATACTAATTGACATTGAAAGTTTTCACGTTAGTAATTATTGAACAATATAAACACTAGATATTCATGAAAAATATCCTTCAAATGTACTCCCGATTTCCCGTTTTAAAATTCAATGCTACTGATATATAACTGGAATGGCTGGGGTTCCGACCGTGATTCCAGAGGCCCAGTTAGCAAACTTTGATAATCCTTCACGATATTTTCCCGAGGTGTAATTTTATGTTTTTTTTAGAGACACGAACAGAACGATGAGGGAACGGAACCCGTCATCGGTCCGCACTTGGTGCTGTTCTATAGGGACCGGACGATTCTCGACGACGCAGCTAATCTCCTCATCCACCACGTCAAGCGTCAGACGGGCATACAGAAGGGCGAGAAGAGACGCATCAAGAATTTGCTGAGGCAGTTCCTGCCGGATCTATTCTTCCATCCGAGGCAGCAGCTGAGTGACGATGAACGAGAGGAAGATGGTGAGCAATTTATTTTTAGTCTTATTTCACTGTTTTTAATGTCGAGCGGGTGGTTTGTGAGTTGCAGGTAGCTTAAGAGTTCTTACTGTAGGAATATAGTTGATAAAGTAGTGTCTTGGGTTAGTTTGTTGATTTTTTCTATAGAAATGCAGGTTTTCAGAGTTCCCAAACAGATTTTAGTGTGAAGAGTTTGTTAGTATGGGAAGGTAGTTGTAATTTTTCAGTGTAGTCTGCAGAAAGGTAGTTTTGCATAATAAAGCCATCGATTCAAAAACTCTTAGCTTTTTACTTTTTTTATTTTCAAAGTGAGTTGAGTGTTTACAGGTTTTTATTGTAAACAGGTAGTTCGGGCTTTTAGTTAGCTAATAGAGTTTCAGACGCAGTGTTTGAAGACAGTTTTATAATTTTTTAAGGTTATGCAACTATTTGACTATTTTCATCGTTGATAGATAGCTTGTGAGAGCTTTATAGTGCAGCTTTTTTAGAAGGGAATGTTTTTCATACATTAAACTCTACTAAAATTTCAAATGAAATTTTCATCAAATGAAATGTATCTGATCTTTTCAGACGAGAAGGATGAGAGCGAAGAGAGTCCCAACAGTTCGCCAAAATCCGATAAGGACAACAAAGGGAAAGACAGTTCGAATCATGGAAAGTCACCAGGCAGATGTGAAGTAAGCCTAGATGAAATAAAACAAGAAATCGAAATCAAAGACGAGGAACACAAGGTGCCACTACATGCACAAACATCAGATCCGGTGAGTCGCTGATTTTGAACTTTACCGATGATCCTCTTTCATTCTCGTTCTTAGTAACAGTATTGTTTGTCATACATAAGATTTTCTAACTTTCTCTTATTCCAGGAGGAGGTGTACACGCTGTTCATGGCCAACAACAACTGGTACATATTCCTGAGGCTGCACGCCATCCTTTGCGAACGTCTTGCAAAGATCTACGAGCGGGCTGTCGGGATGGCTGCCGAAGAGGCGAAGTTTCGGTCGTGCCGCAAAGAGAGCACCGCCGTCGCCCTTAGGCTGAAGCCAAAGCCGCAGATCGAGATCGAAGACTACTACCCCGCCTTCCTCGACATGGTCAAGAACCTCCTGGACGGCAACATGGAGGGGAACACGTACGAGGACACGCTGCGAGAGATGTTTGGGATACATGCCTACGTAGCTTTCACGCTGGACAAGGTGGTATCTTACGCGGTGCGTCAACTGCAGCACTGCGTCACTGAGAGGACGGCAATAGCTTGTTCGGAGCTGTTTGCGAAGGAGCAGAAGAGAGGAGCCGCCGGGGGGCCTTGCATCACTGCTCAGAAAAGGGTGAGTAGTACTTTTTTTATTTCCATAACGGTTCCAGTATTAGGGAAAAAAGTAATGAAATTTCGTTGCCGTGTTATTCTATCAGTCGGTATTGAAACGTTTACATTCTCAAACAATAGAATTACTCCTGACGTGAATTATTCTTTCAGGCCCACATGGAGATGGCGTACCAGCGAGCCGGCGAAAAGGCAGTCCAGGAGGAGAACTGCTTCAAAATCTACATCTACAAGCGCGATTGCCGAATGACGATCGAGCTGCTGGACACTGAGCCCGAGGACGGCAAGAAGGTAGACGATGCTAAGAAATGGAGTGTGTACAAGGAATGCTATACGGACATTACGAGTTCGGATCGTAAACCGAGATCGCCTGTTTATCTCGACAGGAATTTGAGACTTTATAAGGTAGGTGAGTTGGGTGGCAGATGAAAGTTGCGACAAGAAATGTTTTCAATGATTGGGAATTTTGTTTGGGCAGATCGACTAGGAATAAAGTCATTTGACTTCAGTGGGTACATTACGGTGCGTTTCGAAAGATGGCAGACGTTCTTGGGAAGGGCTGAAATACAACTGTTTTTGTTTCTTGAATAAATGCTGCTGGAGTAACTTGTGTCTGTGTGTTGTATTAACTTGTGGGAGTTGCATTAACTTGTGGGTGTGTGCGTAGTATTAACTTGTGTGTGCTGGATAAACATATGTGTGTATCTGCTGGATAAACATATGTGTGTGTCTGTTGGATAAACATGTGTGTGTGTGTCTGCTGGATAAACATGTGTGTGTGTGTCTGCTGGATAAACATGTGTGTGTCTGCTGGATAAACATGTGTGTGTGTGTGCTGGATAAACATGTGTGTGTGTGTGCGCGCTAGATTAACATGTGTGTGTGTCTGCTGGATTAACATGTGTGTGTGTGCTGGATTAACATGTGTGTGTTGTATAACGTGTGTGTGTGCGCGCGCGCGTTGTATTAACTTGTGTATGAGTGTGTTGTATTAACTTGTGTATGCGTGTGTTGTATTAACTCGTGTCTGCTTGATTAACGTGTGTGTCTGCTGGATTAACTTGTGTGTCTGCTGGATTAATTTGTGTGGCCGCTTTGTCAGGTGTATTAACTTTTGAACGCTGGATTAACTTGTGTATGCTAGATAAACTTGTTTACGCTGGATAATCTTGTGTATGCTGGATCAACTTGTGTACGCTGGAGTAAATTGTGTACGACTAGGAATAAAGTCATTTCACTTCAGTGAGTACATTATGGTGCATTTCGAAAGATGTCAGACGTTTTTGGGAAGGACTGAAATACAACTTTATTTGTTTCTTGAAAAAAATCCGTCTTTGAAATTCGAAATTCCAAACTCCAAATTTCTTTTTTGTAACTTTGAATGTCAACTCGCAAATATGTGTACCTTCCGTGATTCTGTAGACATTTTAAGTGTTTGAAGAAACTTTTGGATGACTGTTTTTCAATGTGAATTTCCATTTTTCAGAGGCGCGCAGAAAACAACTACAACAGAAACAAAAGGGTGGTAAGGAACCACCAACTAGGAAACATGGACGACGGGGGAGGAAACGAAAACTTCCAGACCCTACAGGACGCGATCGAGCGTAAACTGAACGAACGGGGGCCCCCTGAGAGGAATGTGACGGATCACCCGGGTTTCGAGGTGAATGACGAGACACAGTGCAAATTCAACATGCAGGACTCGAAAATAATGTTCGCAGTGACGAAAGACAGTTATCTATACAATATCAGTGCCTTCCACAGAGCTAGAAAAGTGAGTTGGGGTTATTTTTGATGTTTCAGGGGGTAGAAAGAGGAAAAACACTTTGTATTATAGTCGAAGCATTTATAATGGTTGATTCAATTCATTCATGACATGTCCGTAATGAACTTTTTTTTTTCAGTCTCATCCGCAAGTGACGAAGCAGAAAGCTACTCGGTTCCGGCAGTGGCTGAAACGTTGGGCGTGCGATCACGTTAGTGACACTCAATCGAAACAGTGCACGGACTGGTTGATGGGCAGGTGCGACGGCGTCGTGCCGAACAGGACGCGCGTTCTAACGGACAATGACCTCTCGAGGACTCCGTACGTTCCGTACAACAGGTATCGCGTTGAAAGGCTGCTGGACGACAGCGCTGACGAAGATTCGCCATCGTGAAATCAACGACGCCGTGAGTGCGGAACGGTGGTGACAGCAGCCTTGAGAAGACGTCGTCGGAGGAAAGCTTCGCCAAAACGTCGCGGATGTCTCCGTCTTGAAGTCATCGCGGGTCGACGCGAAGCGCGTCGGGAGGAGTTATCGACAGACAGGGGCGGTCCGGATGTGGATGCGGTGTGGCGCAGTAGGTAGGAGCTGGAGAAACAAAATGAGGTTCGGGGTTGTGGGGAAGGTAGTAGGCATAAGAGGCATATATTTTGATGAAGTCGCTACTTTCACTAATCCTGATACACTAAGATTTCACAACTTTTTGAGGTTTTATCACAGTATTGATGATTTTTTTTTTCGTTTCCAACTGTCGTAAGTAGAATAGCCAGAATTACTTTTTATGGAAAAGAGGTCATGAAGAGCATTGATAATTATAATTCTGATGAATTTTGACAAAAATCGTTGATTTTGAAATTTTTTGAGTTCCCACTTATTGCAAAAGATTCCGTCTGCTGAGATGAAATGAAAAGTACCAACTGATGGAGGAATCAAAGTAAATAGACATGACCAACAAGAATGATCATTTTGGTATCGTAATTATACAAAAAACAGCCAAAATTTTATAGGAAATTTCTTGAGAGCCTTCAATTTATTGAGACATGCATTTTTTTGAATAAAATTACAATACACTGAGGATACACTATAAAAACACACTTTTGTTTATTTTCCACGAGATAGTTCTATATTTGTTGACTAGTTTTGGTCAATTCACGATTTTCAAGACTGGTTTTGAAAATGATGTAATGACAGAAAATAGTCAACAAATATGGAACTATCGTGGAAAATAGACAAAAGTGTGTTTTTCTAGCGTATCCTCAGTGAACATGCATTTCCACAAAATGAACAAGTCTTTAATTAAAGAAGTACAATATTATAGTTACAGTAAAAATTAGTATAAAACGATAAACTTAACATAAATTGGTAGAAAAGAAGTAAAACGTGTATAACATTTTTTGTTCCAATTCTGTTTGAGAGACCTTTTAAAAGCGTGCCACTACCTGAGATGCAGGCAGAGTGAGACCTCAGTGTGGCCATACTTTCCCGTTCTTGATGCCAAAGCTGAAACGTCAAAATATTAAAATGTTGAAGTGTTATCCCGGGTGTACGTCCGTTCCTTTTTCTCAATATCACTACATTTCCGCAAGATTGCACTTACCATATTCATGTGCTCTGGACGTGAAACTGTTTAACAAAAAAGATATTTAATTTTTCTTGTCTTCGACTGCAATACCTGCTCCAACTGAAAACCGTTTCTCAACAAAATGGTCAAGGCTTTCGCGGCTGAGGTTTTCAGTGTCACTATTTTTCGGGTTTGAAGGCTGTGAAGTTCCCTGGCGCGAGTGTCTAGCTTCTTTATAGGTTTATACATCCTGGATCTGATGTTAATCCAGGATGTATGAACCTCTGAAGCTAGCCACTCGCGCCAGGCGAAACGTCAGGAAGAAATTCCAAAAATAGACGACCTTCAAACCCGAAAAATAGTTAAACCGTTTCTCAACTCGGCCAGTTCAGCCCTCATTATTCAGTCGAAGACAATAATTATGAAAAAGCCACCATTTTTTTTAATTGAATGCCTCTGAATGAAATGTGAGTTCAGTTCACGAAAATTTGTTACAAATCAACTGTATCAGATACGTATTTCATTTTTTTGAGTTAGCTACATTCTGTATTTGATATCAGTGTCTCATGTTAGTTGTTTATAACATTGAAATCACCAAATGAGAAATGATACAATAGAAACCAATTTCCAAATAGCAAATGAAACTCACAAATAGGTAATATGACGACTGACACTAATATATTCACAAGCCAACTCAAAAAAAATGTGGTCCAAACAAATTTATATCTGATACCGTCGATTTGTCAGAAAAAAATCAACTATGCTCAATCAAGATACAATTTTCGAAAATTTATAGTTGAAATATTGAAAAGATAAACCACAAAAGTAATAACAGAAAGAGTATATTTAATTGTGCTTGATTATTTCCCAAAATTATATTCAACTTCTATAATTGAATTTATAGTGTTACAAATAAAACCACTTCTGTGTACTCTCGCCCTTTTCTAACATATTGTTTCCACTTGCCTATCTATATAAAGTCTTAACTATGAATATTTTTATAAAAATTTTTCTTTTTACAAACTACTGTTATACAATCAGTTGGTACAAATGAACTACTGGGTCTGTGCGAAGCTGCAAGTAATTTCAAAATTGATTATGTAACACAATCAAAGGGTAGAATGTTGGATTATCAGGAAATATCCATAAATTCAAAGTCTGATGAGCTTAGTTGATCATTATTGAGAATTTCGGATAACTGGTTGATTATCCAGTTACATTTAAGGTTTTCCGCTCAGGAGGTTTCTCTAGAAAATGGCTGTGATAACACTGAATTTCATTTGAAGATTATATGAATCTTACATAGGTCAAATGGGGGAAATTATTTCGAATTGGAAAATAGACCATGAAAGGTTTCTCGTGAATCGACTGATACACGATTTACCACACAAGATTGTGAAATAAATTGCCTAGTAGAAAAAATTCCTCTTGGATGGGTATATTCAACAGATATTGAACAGAAAAAAAAAACATTTGTCAATTTGTTGATTCAATAGTTCATTAAGATTCGAATCTGAGATTGTATTTCCTTTCCCTTAGTTGTCTAGAAAGAATGTTTAGTTTCTGAAATAAATTCGTTATTCTCTACATTATATTTTCAACGTATTGGCATATACAGGGTATGTCTGCACTTATGAAAATCCGAATATTGGAAATGTGGTAATTTTCTCAATTTTATTTGAATCATATAGACCCCTCATTTAAAAAATTATAAAAATTTTTCTACGTGGAATTAACACTTGCTAACAATAATTCAAAAGTATTCATAAAACCAAAACATACTTAGATTTCTATAAGTGCATATTTGGATATTCGAAAATCCCATTTAATGTTCAATTTGCATCTGAATCTAAATAAGGGTCTGAAAAATTCAAAATCTTCATACTTATCCTTTATCTTTAATTTGGTCAGAATAGTTGACATCTTTTTTTCTTAGGAAATGCAATTTCTGAAATTTTTCACTGTTTCTCAGTGTAATAATATTGAAATTTAATTTGAGAGCAAAATTATCACGAATCACAAAGAAATTATCATTTTTTGAAATGGTTGAAATGTTCCATTTGAGGATTTTGAAAGGAAGACATTTTAAAAGTGCTGACGACTGAAATCCTGTGGAATATGTTTGTACACTGGGAAAACATATCTCAATGCAAAGCTTATATTTTTAATCTTTATCAATAACCTGCTTTATGCCTACTATAATTTTCCCACAAAGAATATGGGTTGAAGAAGTTAAAGACAGAATTAACAAAAACATATGTTCTGTTTTGAGTACTTAATTACTTATTTCTTAATAGACAGAGTAGAAGCTAAAAGTTGATAAACTTACCCAATGCTCCACTCCTTGGTTGAGCTGCCCCTCGTCGTTGTCGAGCTCCCGCCGTCTTTACGTTTGATCTAAGAATGTCCTGCGCATATTTTTCGGTTGTTTTTGTTATGTCATTTTATATGAGTTGTTGATGCACGAATGACTTTAGGCAGTTCCTTGTGAAGTGGATTCGGGGGTTAGACTTTACTTTTCGTGTTGTGTGAATTCATTTTCGATGTTCCTCTTGGATCTCTCTTGGCGTTTTGTTTTTCGTTATTATTTATTAAAAGTTTCGAGAGGTATGGATTTAAGAGCGACGCGGAGCAGGTGGACGAATGCGATTATTTTGTTAACCAGTTAAATATTTGAATCGGTCAATTGCAAAAAGAAAACATTTCTGAGACCTCATTATTTGGTTTCTGGAGAACTGAAACCAACCTCAAAAATGAACCATATCATTTTTATGAGCTAAATGTCATTAACCAGTTAGTTTCATGTTCCAGTAATTTCCTCCATTTGTCAATTAATATGAGTATTTTGATTGTTTATTCGGTTGTGATTTACATTTATACTTAAAATTTCTAGATTAACTACATTACCTCATTATTTTTCAAGCATAAAACAGTCGAATAAGCATTTGAATTTACCAGTTGAAGTTACATTGATAACTATTACAAATAAAAAATGGTTGTGGTCAGACAGTTTTTTCTTGCTACATTTTGTAAAGTTCAAATAAACTTTGACATTTCCCCGATATCGACATTTTCAAGCACTAGAGACAAAATATTTCCAGATATTGAAATCTTGCATCAAAAAATATTTCATTTCGGTTCATCGTTGTTTATCTTCAACTGGTTAATCGTTTTAATTATAAATACATTGTTATGATAGTCGGTTCAAATGAACTACTATAAACGTATTTAAAAAATTTCGTTTATGATTTAAATCATAACCAATTGAATGTCTGAATTACATTAAGGTTCTTGAAATGGAACAATTTCAACTGGTTGTTTTAGTTAGTTTATAAAATCGAAATTTTTAAGATGACCGGTTAAATATTATCAAACATGTTCATTTAGCTAATTATATTTAATTATATAGCCGGTTAATGGTGGAGTGAATTTCAAATTTGACTGGTTAATTATTTAATATCTGAGTAATTATAACATAAAATTATACGATTACAAATGAATCTTGGATTGGTTTTCTTTGATTTAGGGATGGACCATTTGGCTGGTATTGGTGTCTGAGTAAAGCACTTTAATTGAATTCACATACGTATAAATTGTAAAATTAGTCTACGATTCTTTACCTCTCGAAATTTTTATGTAAGAGAAATTCTATGTTGTTGATTCAATATTGTTTTTATGCTTTAAAGAATTAATTTATTAACCCAGTTTGTAAAAAAAGGCCCTCGAAGTGATACTTTTTTATATCTACTGATAGTTTAAGAACCAAACTTGTACTTGTTTTGTACAGATATTTTAATTGTTAGAATAAGTTTCTCCCCGTAGTGGAAAAATGAATACCCTATTTATATTTTTCGAGCGTGTTGAACTCTGAAAATGAGAAGCAAAAGTTTTATCTCTAAGAAAAAATCCAACAAAGCTATATTTATTTCTTCTCATTTTTGGATCATCGCGTTTTTATATTGGATCGACCAGGATTGTTTATATGAAACTGTTGACTGTTTATATTTAGTCTCTCGATATTATTTACGTTTTTTTATTATATTTTATAGTACAAAAGACTTCATTGAAATTTTCTTGTGAGACACACAAAAAACGAGCACTATTTTCTATCAGGCTATCCTTTTTCTATTCACCAACAGCTTTATATATTATATGTTATTTTTTTATTTTCTGTTATTTAAACGTGTTGACATACTCTTTGAAGCAAATTATTTATTCGAATTCGATGAGGCTGAGAGCCGTAGTGACAATTTTCGAACAACGAAGTATTTTCTTTGGAAGCTAGCTGTATATTCGTACGTATATACATATTTAGTTTGGAGGTGCACAAAATTCGGAAATTTTGAGACAGCTGTGGCGAAATGCATTTGAACTGATTCATTGTTGAACTTCTATGAGAAATCCTGTTGAACGTTACAATTTAATGTCAAACTATAGGGATGTGTTTGAGGGGGGTGTGGGATGTCAATTGGACCCGTGAATTTTCTTTGTTCGGTAGGAATACGAATTTCTTTTTCTAGTAGTTTAGACGTACCCATTTTCTAAACGTTTTAAAGCCTTTTTTAAATGCTCTTTTTAGATTAAAGTGAATTCGTCTTTTAATTTCATTTCATGGGTGAAAAAACGTATCAATTTTTTTTATTTGACTTGCTTTCGTTGAACGAATCTTGGAAAATGTTATATGAATATATATACTAAGTACAAACTCTATTTTTATATGATAGAAAGTTGAGAATGCTTTGTAAAGATATGTCAGCATTTTAAGCCATCCATGTAAATATTAGATTGTAGAAAATGGGAAAATAACCAATGAGAAATTAGTTTTCTACGTAGTATAAAACATTCCATTTTATACGAAAAGTTGCCCTCGAAGCGAACATTGTAAAAAGTATGTAAAATATAGAAGATTTGGTTATTTTCGCATGGATTACTCGCTTTGGATTGTTGTAAAAATAGTTGTAAGGAGTCCAAAGGGAGAGCAATATGTACACAGTAAAATTTTAAAAAATGTACACTGTACATAAAGTTTATATATAAAAAAAATCTCAATGAAGGTGTGTTATTATTTCAACCCTCATTTATCGAAACTTTTTTTTTATAAGTAAAATTGGTACATTAATTATTGATTATTGAACATTTGGAAAATATGGAAGAGGACAGTGCGCTAAAATTGATGAGTAATGAAAAAAATTAAGTTGTGTTTGTTTGAAATTGTCAATCGGTAGCCAGGCGGTTCACTTGCTATCGTCCAATCTGCGTTGGGAATCACAGATTTTAAACAGATATTTGTATTTAGTAAATGAAACCCATTAAATTAATCGTGTTGAAAAATTGCATTATTGTAAAGGTACTAAAATCGACAATTACACTGAATAATTGTTTTTTTTTACTAACCTAGGTGTAATACTACACATATCGGAAAAGTCTAGGGATATTTTTATAACATACTAAATATCATAAAAATAAATGCATGAGGTCGTTTAATTTCGATTAAATTGGTACACTCGACCACCCTGTAGATTTCTATGGGTTGAACAAAGCCTGCAAAAACGGTAACTAAT
>WOGP01005911.1:0-12777 GCA_015342065.1 Leptinotarsa undecemlineata | reverse complement strand
ATATCCTCCTAGAGTTATCCTTGGGATCAATATTAAAGATAGTTCTAATCAATCTTCTCTGAACGATAAAAACACGTTTTGCCCCCACAGAAGAATCACACATTATTATATTTTGAGCCATATGTGAGTGAGCCAATGAATAGGAAACAGTCCTGTCACCATCTCAATTAAGCACGTCTTTGATCTGTCGTATTGCAAATATTGCTTTATTCAATTTTTTGCAGACATGATCCATATGGGGCTCCCAAGACAAGGACTGTTTGTTCTGTTTTACTTTCATTCAGTTTTATTTGATTTCTATCACACCAAGCAATCATGTCTTCCATGACTGAATTGATGTTGTTTTCTCCGCAGTATTTCCGAAAACTGTTTTGGTAGTGTCATCTACGAATAGAATAATGAAATCTTGTTTTATATAATTCGGATGATAATTTATATAGATGGAGAAGAAAAGTGGGTGTTTGGATAAACGTTCTCAGGAAGTTTATTCCACATACACGCAGTTCTCCAGATGAAAGAGTTCTTAAACACTGAAGTTCGAGGTGTAGTGAGTTGAGCCTCAAAACGATGAGCAGCCATAGTTTGTCGCTTATTTCTGATATGCACCACTCTTGGTGGAATCAAATGTGCCAAGTATCTATAGAAGAGAGACAAATCTGCAACCTTTCTTCGATGTTACAAGCTATCAAGGTTGCACGTATTGTTCGCGTCTCCAATCAGGCGGATAGCTTTTTTCTGGAAGGAATACAGCAATTACAGGATATATTCGGGGGCAGAGCTACAAACATGAGAACTCCAAAGAAGGTCTGACCTGAACTTTATAAAGCATCAAAATTTGTTTAGGTGTGTACCTACAGTTTTCTGGTTAGGAACATTGTTCCGAGCTTTTGAAGAGCTGCCTGTGCAATTCCAGCGACATGATTGCGACAAAACATTTTGGTGTCCATTTTAACCCCCAACAAACTTATCAACCGGATATAATAATGTATGTTCTGACATTATTATATCCGGTCTGGAGATATTTATATTATTGGAGAAAACAAATACCTGGGTTTTTGTGGCATTGAATTGAACCTGTTTACTCCAATTCGAAAACACTGCTAATCCTCACTAAGATATGTAAAATCCTGCTGCCAGTGAAAATGTGCCTCCGTAGCCGATGTCCTGGAGTCCAAATGGAATAACAAGACAAGTGTGTTGTAATCAGCCAAGCAATATATCGGATTCCGGGTTTTTTCCAATACGTCGTTGATATACAATAAAAAGGGGTTTAGAGATAATATGGATCCCTGTGGAACACCAGCGTTGATGGTGAAAATGTTCGAGAGATATCCATCGACGGTCACTTGCAGGGAACGTTTTTTCAGGAAGCCATACACAAAAATGATCTGACAAGCCATAGTATCAAAGTTTGGCCAGTAAACTCTCATGCCACACACGTTCGAAGGCCTTAGTGTTTCTTGATTGCGTTATTCCAAATATGGATGGCATAAGATCGTCTGTTGATCTTTGTTTCCGAAAGCCATATTGATGATCGATTTTTTTTATTTTTTTCTCGCTCTTTTTGATAATAGGCTAAACGCGAGCAATCTTCCAACAAGAACGAAACGCCCCTTTCGTGTAAGACAGCTTGAAAAGCTGCAAAGTATTGGTTCGAGTTTATTTGCGCACTTTTAAAATACGATGTCGGGCACTTCATCAGGGCCAGTCGCTTTGTTGATTTGGAAAACTGCGTTCATGAATAAATAAACTTCTTGATAGTGTTTTTCCGAATGAATTCAATCTCTAGGTGAATCACTACTTTCCCACAGGCACAGCTTTCAGAGCGTCTTAAAGACTATCCTGCAGTGCTTGTAGTTTGTCTTTGAAAAAAAATCATATAGAAGCATGTTGCGAAATTTATCTGTGAGGATTAACAAAAATATTGACACACGAATGACACTCTGACATGACATTCTGTAATGTGATTATGTAATGTAATGAAATTATGGGTTTCATTTCATTTAAAGTTTTTTTTCAGAACATGTAAGTAACAGCTTGTTTTTGAAAACCTTCTCAACAACAATTCATTCACATAAGGTTTAGTTGTATTCAAAAGTAAAATATTCGTGGATAACCTACAAATTATCTTATAACTATTTGTATTTTTTTGATCTAAATAGATACATAAGTACCTAAACTCATTCTCATATCTACTCACGCTATAAAAATTATTATGTCTGGAGCACAAGTTGTGGAAAATACTCCTAACACGAACCATTTCAAATCTTCACCAAACTGAGAGGAAAAACTAAGCAAGTGATGAGAGACTCAATTTTCCGTGTGGATAAAACAGGAAAACTAAAGACGATTACTTTTTTATGGGTTTTTTTAATGAGGAGTGGATGCATTGAGAAGAATTCCAAGTATCGCAAACCATATTTGCTTTATTATAATATTGTGGTTGTCACAAACATTAAAAATCAATTTGAATACAAATGATGAATCACCAACGTGGATATTTGCGCTTTTTATGAACGAATTGAAGGTTAGGGGTAACCAATAATGTGGTCAAAATATTGCAAAGCATATGTGAATCTCCTTCAATAAAACTGAGGTGTATTGTTTTTGTACAAAACCATCCAGACATGAGGAATCCGTGGTGTTTATATCCTGCTGTAGTGAAGCCATTACCATTTGAAAGTGATATCAAGCTTTGAAGGGTGAATAAACGCCTAGAAGTGCGCCACTGTTAGAAGATTCTGCCAGAAGTCCATAAATCATCTTGCCATCCAGGTGTTCAATGTTTGTTTGGCAAAGCCCAAAGCGATGCCAATGACAGTATCTGGTCCAATGAAGCCGTTTGCAGCACCCTATTGTGCAAGAGAGTAAGCAGCTTCGTTGCCTTCCAGGCCAGTATGGCCAGGAATCCAGACCAGAGGCAATCTGTTGAGTCTTCCTATCAAGGAGAGTCGTTTTTGGCAATTTGCTACCAATTTAGACATTGGTCAGTAGGAGCCAAGAGCTTCCAACGCCGCATGACTGTTCGAGAATATTTTTATTGACTTGTGTGTGAGGTTGGGTTCTTCCAATTTCTCTGCACACAATCCAATAACGTAAATTTCCGCTTCAAATACAATCGCATAGGTTCCTAGGTAGGTGGACATCTCTCTGTTTGGAAGCACCTGCACCAGAACCATCCATCTCCTGGAGGATCCAGTCCTCTCTACTCGGGAACAAAACTTTATAAGGGAGTTCATTGTTGACAGTTGGAGGCATTAAGTCAGGAGTCAGTTCCAGAATGCTGTGACTTCCAGTGTCAGCCAACAGTCTGTTGCACTATGCATTAAATGGATTTGTGCAATTGGCAGTGTGCACAAGTCTGTATGCAGTTCATCTAGCCTCTCTCTCCAGAAAAATGTGTATAGGAGGTAGATCTAGGAGGATCTCCATAGCCGTTGACGGTATGGTACTGATGGTACCACTGATAGCCAGACAAGCCTATCTCTGTAAAGCCTTCGACCACCAGACAATTGCACCGTAAGGGATCATTGTTCTGGCAATCATCATATTAATCCAATGGATTTGTTTGGGACATGAACCCAAAGTTTCACCACAAATCCTTTGATACGTCCATAGAGACATTGAGGCTTTGTGTAAAACTTTTCCAAGTGTACCCTTCCCAACGTGGACCTTGCCAAGATGCCATGATCATCTGCATGAGCTTGCAGATCTACTTTTCTTCTGTCGAGGGCATCAAGCAGACTATCCATCAGGAGCGACCACAGAAGGAGAGATAGTACCCCACCTTGAGGGCCACCCCTGGTGACCCTGAACCTGATGGCCATGCCTTGAAGAGTCATAGTTGCAGTTCTGTTTACCAGCATGGCATAATCAGTTATAGTCGATTCTATAGTTTTCCCAGCCAGAGACGACCTTATAGATTTAGGTAGTGTATTGTCCAATGCTCCTTCAATATGAATATATACAGCAACCGCAAAAAATAAATCAGATACTGAAGAGTTCAATAATTTGAAATATAAGTTTATACGTTTGTAAAAATAATAATGATATAAATGAATTTATTATTGCCTCAGAACTATAGGTACTATATTAACCTGCATTTTTCCGGTCATAGAAGTCATCGATAAAGTTGGAATAAGATTAAATTGATGTACTGATGTACTTTAATGGAAGGTATAGAAATGCAAATGGAAATGTGTTACAAAGTTTCGAAACACAAAGTTCTACTCACCATCAGGTCCTTGATTTGGCTCACGAGGGGTGAGCTCGAAAAAAAATTGTTCACCGCGGAAAACAATTTACCCTCGAATTTCGCCACGTTTCGACAGTTCTGGAACCCGGATGGAACCTGAAAATTAACGGGTTGGAAATGCTTCTACTAAACTCAAATTACTTTCATTCAATTCTCACCATGATACTCCTGTATGTTATGGATACAAATTTGCATGTAACGCATTTTGCTTGTCATTAGTGATCAATGATGGAATACAATAAATAATGATCACCTACAATTATAATTTACGTGGATCATTTATTGTTCGTGTTGTTTCGATGTTCAATTATATTTTTATCACTCATATCCTTGATATAATGAGGTCTTCAATTAAAGTTATGGCTCTTATAATATAAGTGACTGAATAATTGTGTAATCATAACCAGTTGATTACTGGGCTTGTATTACACATATCTTCCTTGTTTTTAAACTGATTATTATAATGTAAAGTTTATCGTTAGTGATAGGAATCTATTACAAAGTGTTAAAATTCTAGATCGCTATCAATCATGAATAGTTTTATTTATTATTCACTCAATAAGATAAGATATATTCTTCTAGAGAGGGCAGTATGTGCATACATACATATAGGGCGTTTCAACTAAAACTTGACCCCCCAGTAAGTGAAAACGGACGTGTAATCGAAAATTTCAAAAAAAGCATCAATTTTTATTTCTAGGAAGACTAATTCTGATATGGAAATCATACCCGAAACATCATCCCCCTGCGGTCAGCAACTGCCCCACCTATGTTTTTCAATGGTATGAGGGGTCAAGTGATACATCATTTGAAAGGTCTTTTGTTGCTCTATTACTTCTGTACTTTTTTCAGAAATTGGTTTATTCGTTATTGAGAAATTAAATGTTAAACGTTTTATTTAAGAAAAAACATAAAATTCGCTATCGCTCATTTTATTGAGAAAATCAACAATAATAATATCAATGGCAACACAATCAACGGATGGAGTGTTCAAAATGACCTCTATCTAGTTCCATAAACTGATACAGTCTACTTTCGAAAGCGTTCCTTACATTATTGAAGATGTCCGGAGTGAGAAATCGGCAATCCCGAACAGTTCTCTGTCACAGGTCTTCTAGATTTGTAGAATTTATTCAATTAGTGGTGAACGTTTTAAAATGGACGACAATGTTAGTTTTTGATGAATCTTATTGTCGCAGAACAAAAAGTAGATAGTAGGCAACTGTCACTTCTTCACGAATTATTATTCAGTCATCCTTGTTCACTGTGTTCCAACATGGTTTATTCTACTGAAGAAAGAATAAAAATTGTTGCAATCTATTATCGAAATAATTATTGTGCTAAAACTGCTGCAAGAATTTATAATACGAATCATCCAGACCACAACCTGAGCCATCAATACGTTAAACAATTAATGTAAGTTTCGAACTTCAGGTTCTGTTCACAACAGAAAACATGAAGTATCCCATCCTGTCAGAAATGACGGAGTTGAAGTTGCAGTTTTAGAACATGTACAAATGGATAATCGACAATTTATCAGACAAGTAGCTAGAGCGTCTGGTGTATCACTTACTAGTGTTTTTCAGATTCAAATCCACATCCATCCACTCAAAATGAAGCTAGTTCAGGAATTAAACGAAAATGATCCTGATCGTCGACTACAGTTTTGTGAGGCGTTCAGCGAGAAATTGACCAATAAACCAAACCTATTATACAATACATGTTTTTCAGATGAAAGTTCTTTCATGTTGAATGGTTAAGTGAATAGACACAATTGTTGTTACTGAAGCGACGTGAATCCTCATTTGGTGATGGAAACATATTCACAAAACTTGAATCTCTGAGCCGGCATTCTTGGTAATCATATTGTTGGACCATTCTTCATTGAAGGTAATCTCAATGGAGACGCATAATTAAATCTTAAGACTGTAGATCCTATGATTAGACAAATTTTTAAAAATGATGATAATTTAGTAGAAAATGAAATATCATTCCAGCAGGATGGTGCACCCCTAAATTTTAATGGTCGGGTGAGACAGTTTTTGGACGAATGTTTTTCAATGCGTTGGATCGGCAGAAGGAATCCAGTGGAGTGGCCAGCTAGATCACCTGATCTCACACCGATGGACTTCTTCCTGTGGAGACACCTGGAGTCAAAAGTGTATTCTGCTAAGCCTACAAATCTAAAATGCTGATTGCTGACTCTGGACATCTTGAATAATGTACGGAACGCTTTCGAGAGTAGACTGTATTATTGAATGGAACTAGATGAAGGTCATTTCAAACAATTTAGCCGTTGATTTTGTTTCCACTGATATTATTTGTTGTTGATTTTCGCATTGAAATGAACAACAGTGAATTTTCTGTTTTTCTTAAATAAAACATTCAACATCTGATTTCTCAATGACAAATGAAGCAATTTCGAAAAAAAATCACAAAGGTAATAGAGAGACAAAATACCTTTCAAATGGTGTATCATTCGACACCCCATGCCATTGAAAAAAATTGGGGGATAGTTGCTGACCGCAGGGGGGTGAAGATTCGGAAATTATTTCCATATCAGAATTAGTCCCTCTAGAAACAAAAATTGACGTGTTCTTTGGAATTTTCGATTACACATCCGTTTCTGACTTACAGGGGGGGTCGAATTTTCGTTGGAACGCCCTACATAGGTATTATGAAACAAATGAGTTTTTTATGAAAAACATTTTATTTTCGAGTAGTGTCAAATTACTTTCCCATTAATGCATTTTTTATTTATTTATTTTTTTATTATTATCCACACAAGCTATTACCGCCTAATTACATGGATAAAAAAAATTAAAGTTCATATAATCCTTGAAATACTTATGAATATATAAAAATAATAAAATAATAAAATATGTACCAGAATTGTAGAGGGAAATACTGCTTAAATAGGTAAATTTAACATATTTTCCAACATTTTTTGTCGGAATGCTGATTGGGAAAGTGTCCAATCAAGATCTATTGATATATTCCAACTATTGACTAACTTCAGTAAGGATATTAGTGGTGCCTTCGTTGCGGTACTTACGGTTGGAACATTGAACACGAGCGAAAATCGGGTGCGACGAGGAGGTACGTGAAATGATAACATACTGAGAATTTCTGAAGAATCAATGTTGTTATTCAAGAGTTTATGCATGAATATCATTGCTGATAATTAGCGTCGCTGTTCTAAAGATAATATTTCAAATTCATGGCGTAGGTCCAAAGACCTTGTTGAGTTACAGTTTGGCCACCTATGATATCGTTTAAAAAATAGATACCTCAAGAATTTGTCATGAATTTTCTCTAGTTCTTTCATATAGGTTTGGTACTCCGCAAACCAAATAATAGAAGCAAACTCCAATTTCGGTCTTACTAACGAAAAATAAAGTAATTTAATAATGTCTATATTAGAAAATGAAGAAATTTGTCTGATTACAAAACCCAACATTCGACTACCAGATTTCATAATATCTCGTATATGATCAGCAAATGAGAATTGAGTATTATACCTCAATCCAAGATCTTTAGTATCACCTGTATGTGCACCTGCTCACTATTCGGCAGAAGTGAGATATCATCTAAATGAAGTATTTCTCAATAAATGTATAGGACGGAATGGGCCTATACGGTGTCCCGCTGAATCACTAGATTTAACAAAACTGGATTTTTTCTTATGGGGATACATAAAAAATATGGTTATATAGGTTGCTATTTAAAAAAACACAGTTGGAATCCGCCCAGAACAAATTGAACACCCTGTGTGACTGCCAATATTTTTATTTTGTCGAGCTCGTGCAATGAGGTGATAGAAAGGTATAGAAATTTAGATTTCTATCTGTTTCCTAAATTGAGGTAAGGAACACCGTGCCACTGTTGTAGGACTCTGTATACTGATTTTCGTATTAAGATTCCGACAGAAAATTGATTTCAAAATTCATGCTAAAAAACTTTTATATTCAGTTACAAAACCATTTTCAATGGAAACTGAGTTGAAGTATATGTTTTGCTGATATTTGAAAATATAGTTTTAAATAATCGAATAATAATTTGACCAGATTTCTGTTTTCTCATTCTTGTTGAATGGTGAATAAAAACTCGAAGATATACCGTACGATTAAATGACATAAAAAACCAATTTCCAATATTTCCTACAGAATATGAGTGAAATTTGTTTTTATCTTAGATAAAAAATTTTAATGATTCAAGATTTTTACTATTAAATAGTCATTCGGTATATGAAAATACTGGATTATTTGAATCAAATATTCAAATAATCTAGTATAATTATATATAATAATTCAAATATTCTCTGAATGCACAGTACAAACTTCTAATGGGAACTCGATGTGACACACACTGTATTTTGGAAACTAAACATTTTCAGATTAGTTAGTACATGTTATAAAATTATATATTTTTCAGTACTACTCACAACATTGAAGAAATTTCATTTAAAAAGTTGATTTTTGGTGCTTCCTTTCTAATTTTGATTTCTTTTGTTGAACAGTTATTAGAAAATCAATAAAGTAGGACCTTTTCATCGAAGAATGTAATTTCAAACGTGTTTGTCGACTTGAAAAATTGAATGTGTTTTTCTAGTTGATTTTATATTATCATTTTTCACAATCGGAGAAAAATCAAAATTAGAAGTTATTGAAATAGCTTGAAAATGTATGAACGACTGAAGTAACATTTGTCTAGAATTTGCTACTGAGTCTAAAAAGGCATTAGGGACTGCAGTACGGCACATATCATGGTTTCATCTACGTCGCAAACAAAGAATATACTTGGGTTTCTGTTCCTTTTTCTGTTTCTCCATCAAGATTGGGAAGTACTTTTTTATGATTTGATGTTTATTATGAACCTACAACCTAATGGGCATAAAATATCTGTCCAAAATGAAGAGCCAAGCATGGGAATATTTACAACCGGTCAAATAAGGAAGAAATATCCCATGAAGAGCATTCCCACTTTCGTTTGTGGATTAGATATTTCAATTTGTATAAATTAAAAATCTCTTGAATAATTATGAAAAGCTGATACTTAAGTGATTTTACAATATATTTCATACACTGTGTCCGTAAAGTATAGAACAAATTCATTTTTAGATAAACACGTCATTTTAAGAAATAATCCTGAAACACGTCGATTTTTGATGTTGATTTACCGTATTTCAAAATAATAATCTAATATACAGGCTGAATTACGTTCGAGTAATGACGTCACAGTAATTTTTTTTTTATGGAACACCCCCATTTTGTCTCAATTTTCGGATTACTCTAGCTGAGCTGATTTCAAGAATGTATCACATGTTGATTCCAATTGGTACAGGGTGGACAAAAATACAGTAGTTGTGTGTGTGCTATTAATGGAACGCGTAACATTCTTTATTAGGTAAATTAACAATATTATCAAAAATACTTATTGTCTAGCGGACGGAATATGCTGGAATACATGACTTTTATATTAAATGTTCAAACTGCAGCCCTTGCAGTATTTGACAGTAACCCAAACGGTGTACAAATTCTTGTTGAACCTTGTGTATGGTTTCTTGCGTAATATTATTTATTTCTGTTCGTATTACACTTGTATTGACTTGTACATCTTCAATAGTAGCTGGTTTCGTTTGATAAATAACATTCTTTAGATGGCCCCACAGAAAATAATCCAAAGGATATTCTGTCTACTAGACCACAAGTACCAAACATGTTTGGAAACAGCTCATTTTTATTACTCTAAACATGTAGCACACTACGGGGTGTTGCATTTAAACCAATTGCCGCTAGACAATGAGTGTTTTTGATACTATTGTTAATTTACCTAATAAAGAATGTTACGCGTTCCTTTATTAGCACACACACAACTACTGTATTTTTGTTCACCCTGTACTAATTAGAATCAACATTTGATACATTTTTGGAATCATCTCAGCTACAGTAATCCGAAAATTGAGACAAAATGGGGGTTTTCTATTTAAAAAAAATGACCGTGACGTCATTACTCGAACGTAATTCATCCAGTATATTAGATTATTATTTTGAAATACGGTAAATTAACAACAAAAATCGACGTTATTCAGGATTATTTCTTAAAATGACCTGTTTAGCTAAAAATGAATTTGTTCCATATTTTACGGACACAGTGTATGTATTTGTATTTTTCAATTCAAAAGAGCAGCTGTTTGCGTTATCAAGTTTGATGTTTTCTAAATCATAATTTAGACTTGTATATTCATGAATAAAGAGTGTTTTCGAAAATCAGAAACAGAAAAATTCAAAATGCTAATTTGTCAATGACACTGAGTGAAACGGTTAGAACGTTGAATCATCTATAATGCAAAGTATGATATTGAAATGAGTTATTTTTGGTTAATCGCAAAAATGTAAAGGGGATGTTATGTCCATCACAGTTTCACGGTAGACGAGATGAATACAGAACCAAACGTATTCTTATCCTCAATATAACATTTCTTATATTATATGTTCTTCGATTAATTTCGTTTTTCAACTTCTATTTCATTCAATGTTGTTGATAATATCATCATTTACGTCCTCGTCTTTTCATATATAATATGAATATACTTCTAAAGTAAATTATATTAAAGAACAAAGTGATACAAATCATGAAATTATGAAACAACAAAAATTAATTAAAGCTCCAGGGCGACTTCACACTGCAACACCACATCATCTGAAGATCTTGATCTGCCAATGTCCTCTCATTCGTTAAACAAAATATGGGGTATCACCAGAGGCTCCAATGAATTCGAAACATCGCCAAAACACTTAGTGACACGACTATCGTTAAATTCAAACCAGCCTGTGTCGTCTTTGACCATTGCGTAATAATGGCTAGATTCAACGCTAAAACTACACTGAATAATAACTGCATGAATATTATAATAGTGGTATGTTAGGTTGAAGTGTTCATCCATTTCGAACCTTCGTACGAGTTTGGTGCTTCAGTCAGAGGTTGAGTCATATTTGAAGATCATCAATGTTATTATTAGATTGACTGATGCCTCAGATATACTTGTTTTCTCATAATAGTCAGTCAGTTTGGCAATACAGTTGATCATATATTCATCAATAAAATTTTCACTTACTTCTACCAACTAATTCCAACATACAACATAATAGATGTCCATATACCTTGATCATTCAACAGAACCATTGCCAATACCGTTGAAAACAACTTCTCGATATTTTCTCAGGTAGGATAATGAATTAAATGTATTTGTTTTTTTCTAATATATAAGGACTTTCAATCTCCAGTTTTTCTATATCAACCAGACCGTCTCAAGTCTTATAATTTAGAATTTAGTAATATACATCTTTGGAAAGCTTGATCCCCAGTGTTTCATTTATCCTCACCACTATCTCCCCATCTCAGATCTTTTGCTCCCATTGAATACAATCGAAAATATTCACCTCACTCAAACTCGCAAAATGGAATGGTTTCCCTGTTTCACTTAATCTTTTTGCTTATCCCTCCGCTTCACGGTATTGAAAATTTTACGGAGCATCAACAAAACATAGGCTTTTGTGACATCAATAATACAGGCAACAGAATAAAAACGCTCTCCATTCTACAAACGCCAATAACTTTTTGGACTGTATCCATGCAAATCTGGTAATCTTATACATTTATGGCATTTTCTCAAAAGAAAATATATTCAATGGCGATACCGCATATTCCGCATATATTGGTTGCTTACTACCTCGAACAAAACCGTAAAATAAAAGCTGTTTGTATGTGAATCTTGACAATGAAGTTTATATTCGAAATGTATCTATCAGATATTACATTCGTGTAAACATTTTTATTGGTTTTTGAGAGACACCACTCTATCGGAGTAATAATGGCAACAAAGTTCCCCAAAAGAGTTGAATAAACTGAATTGAAAATAATTGATTCAGCTACACTTAACGAGTCCTTAGTTTAAACTTTTCAATTAGGGCCATTAATGATTTCATGGAATATCAATATTACAAAAGCATTTAAAATATGATTGAAAAGTTATTACAATTTTTGTTATTTTTTTTACAATGGACAGTTCAACAAAAAAAGTCGTTTGTAGCAATTTACCCCCAATTTGGGGCTAGTTGTTACATCTTCGGGGCACGATGGTGCAGTGGATAAATAAACAAAATAATTAATGATAAATCATTTTTATTATTATTTCAGAACGTTATGAACAAAAGAGATCGCTTCAAATATTCTTCTTACATTTATAAGTGATTATAATATCTATATCATAATTTTTGAAGTTTTTTTTGTAGGAAAATGACATAACTTTGGCAGGCCTTTTTTAAATCTTATTCAGGGGTGCGCAAAAGTCCGGAATAAAATTAATATCTTTTTAACCAGTGTTTTAGGAAAAAAACGCTGAAACACGTCAGTTGATTTCACGTTGTACGCATTTTTGGCAATAAAATAAAATATTTCTTTCCAACCCCTTAGCTGCAACCCTCTCCAACTTTTTTTTTCAAATGCAAACCTATGTCGCG
>WOGP01005910.1:0-12778 GCA_015342065.1 Leptinotarsa undecemlineata | reverse complement strand
TTCATTATTTTGAAAGATAATATGCAGTGATAAATCTACACGTATTTTCACTGAAAATTCCTACGCACTAAGCCGGACCTGTAAGATGATTGTACATCTAGATTACGAAATATTATTTCTAAATTAAAATAGTTAGTTTGTGAGTGATCGGTTAACATGAGCTTTGTTCTGGGGACAATATTCGCTGTTATTGTAGCCGTCCTGGGCTATAGATGGTACAACCTGCTGTCCATTAAACAAAAATTGAACTGGGTGACGCACATTCCAGGATGGCCTCTTGTAGGAAACGCACTAGAGTTTGGAGGAACCGAAGGTACATCTTTCAATAATTTTATAACCTACACGTCACGATTTGATCTCCACTAACTTTATTTGAAAAATATATCACGACATACTTCGCTAACAAAGTAGCTTCTTCAATAGTGATTTGAATGCTATTTTTTGATAATACTATTTTTGCAAAGTTTCTAGTAAATATAATGGTAATTCCAAAAGATCATAGATCGAAACATAGGTGAATTCGTGTAAAAATGGATTTACTATCAACTAATTCAGTTGAACGAATATATAGCAGAGAGGGTCAAATAGAAGGGTAGCTGGATCAATGTTTCTAGAAATTTTAAGCCACATGTCACATGAATTAAATATGCTTGTATGCCTCAAAATACATCACAAAATCGTGAAATGCTTTGAAAAAATGATGCTGGTGTGACTGACCAGCTTCATCATAACATCTGTTAGAGCTAGAGCCCAAATTATTCAGATTATTTTCAGAAGCAGTGTGAGGTTGATTCTCTTAACGCAATCCTTTTCTGGATGTCTTTATCGCCATTATTCGTTTTTTTATTAAAAAAGAAAGAAATTTGTACAAAAAATATACTGTCTGTTCCTATCTAATCATGCTCTTTTGGAGTTATCCGTTAACCAGCTCTCGCACCCATACGAACGACAACCCTCAGAAGTCGAATTCGTGCGAGCTAAGGACTAATGAGGTCTTACCTTTTAACATGTGATTCCTAACACGGGTTGGGCAATAGCAAGTGAAAATCGATCGTTCAGCCTGAGGCTTGAACAAGCCCCAAGCTGGCGATCGATTTGAGTGAGTGAACAAAGCACCCACATCGAATCGACCGGCTACCGTGGACTCAAGAAGAATGTACCAATTTGACGTGAAGGCTCAAGAAATGATGCACTTTCATAGGTAGTCGAAGCAATGATATATTTTTAAATTTTCGTTTATTTATATTATTTGTAAATAAAAACAATTTGAGGCGAGATAATTATTTGGGTTGTTTGAACAATATGTTTGATAGACAAGATACACAGAGAGTTCAGCGGAATGTTAAATTCGCGGAATGCAGACATATGAATGAAAAACTAAATTGACAAAATGTGATCGGACCGGGATTCGAACCTGGCTCCCCTGTTCTCTGGACAGTCGCATTAACCTAAAAAAAATCAAAAGTAAAATCTTCATTTTCCTATTCAGGTTAAAAAAATAATGAAAATCTATTAACAAAATGTTTAATTTATCTGTCCCACATGTGCAAGGGAGTCCGGGGAGGTAAGGAAGGAGGATAGGTATGGGAGGTGGGGTTGTAGAAGGAGCACTGGACTGTTGAGGCTAGGAAGACAACAAAATACACTTTACTCAATAGAGATTCACTTCAGCGTTCGTCACTTCACGTCCAGCGTTCTCCTTGCGTTGCAAATTCGATATTCTCATCTCAGTTCAATATGTGCTAACGGAACCTTCTGATAAAAGTAATTTGGCGATCAAGCTATAGTATGAATATAGTATTGAATCACTGGAGATTAATCCATTTGGAAAAACTTTCTCAGGAAGTTTATTCCACATAAACGCCGTTCTTACCCAATTTTTCCATGAACTTAGCGCGATCGCATTCGCGCCGTTCAGGAAGATATCCAGCCCGTGTTATGAAAACTAAGCTTCGTGACCAGATCACCGGACGTGAGGCCTATGGACTTTTACCTCTGGTGAAGGTTGAAAGATTTCATTTCCAAATTGCCAACCAATTTCAGATACGTATCAGAACGCAAGTGATGCAAAGTTTTGTTTCTCTCATTCCTATTGAATTGATCGGCAAGTAAACGTTCAGAAAAGGTGTCGCCTGTGTGTAGGAGAAGCTAGTAGAAATTTCGAACACCTTCTCTGAAGAAATATATTTCATTGTTTATCAATTTTATTATTGTTGAAGTTTCATTTCTTAATAGTGAATATAATATGAATTGTTATTACTTTTATTGGAACTACGTGTTTTAATTACTGTTGTGGAAAGCTTTCTCAACATTTGATAGCTACTACTGAACAATTTATCTTAGTTTTATCGCCGCGTCATCCAAATCCTCATTGATGAAAGTGTGCGTTTCAAAGTTTACACGAAAAAATCTAAAAGCTCTGTATTTCTAAGGTGACTCTAGCAAAACATCAAGTGTACTACATTTTTGGAAAGTAAATTTTGAGCTCTACTAAAATATGCAGGAATATACAGAGTATAAAAATGTATGCTGTCACGGCTGGCGTCATAGTCCAGTCATTTAAGGTTTTATCTGAGGAAAAATTCCTACTGAGCTGAATTTTGGTATACACCTCCATTGTGGCGTTTTAATGGAGATGTGAAAAATCGACATTGATATTGTGCGGGCTAAAAAGGTTATAAGGGTTAAAACGTTACAAAAATCAGTTTTTCGGGAATATCTCGCGACTTATGGCATGGCACGGAGGACAAAAAAGGTAAATATGAAAATCATTTCTCATAAAATTATCTACAAAAAATGTCTCTTACATTTTTCTGTAAAGTCAACCGTTTTTGGACTAGAGCGCTAAGAAAGCGACTACATTATGACGATGCACTCGTTTCCGTATCACCTTTGAGGTAGAAAGCAAAGTGCGTTTTTTCACATGGTTTCCCCCGTAGGCATAATCCATGAACTGTAATAAAAGGTTTATTTTATTTTAAGTTCAATACTTTTTTATTTGTACATTGAAAAATAGGGAAAAAATTTGTATATAATTTTCTTTTATATTCATTCGTCGTCGATATCCTCAATTTCATCTTCATCAAAAGTTGCTGACAAAACATCGAGTGGACTTATTGTTGTATTTAAATCAATATCTTCATCATTTTCTTCACTAGTGGACTCTGCGTTTAAGCATGACTGACCACGACAATGTCCACAAGCTTTAGAACATCTCAATCCAATATTTTTACATCCACATTTGCCGCCACAACCTTTTGTACAATTACAATAGATTGTGTTTAGTAGATCATCGGTTGCTGGTGACAATAAAGTTCTTATTGGTTGTAATATATTATTTTTCAACTCCCAACCTGTTCTGGATCAATTTATTGTCCTAGCCACGTTTGTATTTAATAATAGACTCGATAAATATGCTATTGAGCTGCTGAAGAAGTGGGTGGTAATAATTGAAATTCCACAGCTGTGTTTTGTCTTGTTAATTTAGCAAAGCTGCAGTATCTGTAATTGTCAATTGAATTTTTTGATTTTGGAGTACCGTACATTTCTAGTAAAAAATGTATTCCAGCATTGACAGGGGCATCTCGAGCGCAATTTTCTTGTTTTGTTGGAATATTTCTGCAGAATTGTGTAAATCATTTGTAATAGTAGATTTTACAAAGTTTCGAAACCTCTATAATATGAGTATATTTGTCACAAAACGTCCGAGTAGAAGTTAGAAGTTTTAAGAAAACTCAAATACATTGATAAAAAGCAATAGAGTTGACTTTTTATATGTATAGGGTATACAATACCCTATGTGAGTACATTCTACTCGCTTTCTCAACGCTCTAGTCCGAAAACGGTTGACTTTTACATTCTTTGTAGATAATTGTATGGGGAATAATTTTTATAACGACCTTTATTGACCTCCGAGTCATAGGTCGCGAGATATTCGCGAAAATCTGATTTCCGTGACGTTTTGACCCTTATATCTTTTTTAACCGGCACGATAATAATGTCAATTTTTCACATTTTCATTAAAACGCCACAGTGAATGTGTATACCAAAATTCAGCTCAGTAGGAATTTTTCCCCAGATTGAGGTTTAAAAAACCTAAAATGAATGAATTATCAATGTTTTGGTTGGTTTCCGTGTTTTGCGACAGTCATCTTCAGTGACGTGATGGAAGTACTCTTCTTGACATGTCAACTGAAACTGAAGCTCCCATTTCTGCCGTATCATTTATAGTGCTGATTTTTTGCGTACTTTCTGTAATGGCGGGTTCGCGACTACTTTCCTCGCAATTTGATTGACTTGGCTTCGTTTTGGCACTTTTTCAAAGCTGTGTGCCAGATCTTTGGTAGATATGTTCGCTCTTACTTTCTGTTGGAATTTTCTTGGTGTTTGTGTATTTCTATGGCTTCTGAATACATTATTGTTGAATAATGATCCACTTATGCTCCACTAGGCGGATACCAATGCTTCTTTTTGTCTGACCAATATAGACTTTACCACAGTTACATGGAATCCTGTATAAACTCCCGCCGATTTGAGTGGATCTCTGCTGTCTTTTGCTGATCTCAGATATTCAGATAATTTCTTAGTTGGTTTGAAGATGATGTTAATTTTCTCCTTCTAGACTTTTTCCAATTCGGTTGGTGACACCTTTTATGTATGGCAGATAGACAGTGCCTTGGGGTTGATCTTCACTTGTGTTTCTCTTCTTTTCCTTTGGACGAGTAGCGCGGATTATGTCTTTGCTGTCGAAGCCGTTCACTTGTAACGCAGTTGTTAGGTGTTTTATTTCGTCGTCGACGTACCTTTCTTCACATATACTCATAGCTCTGTTCACTGGGGTGTTGATGACGGGTCGTTTTTGTTTTGGATGACGTTGACGGTTGGATTCATTATGTAGGTGTGTTTTCTTCCAGTACATCTTACGGCCTAGTTGATTGCCTCCCATGATGACTGAAACATCAGGGAAAGGGATTTGGAAGTTTTTTTCTAATTCCATGGTAAACTGGATTTTCGGATGAAAGCTATTCAGATGATATAAGATGTTCTGAAGTTCTTCTTTTCCATGACTCCAAACAACGAATATGCTTCGGTCGTTTTTATGAGGTTTGAATGGTTCTTTCTTCAAAATGTGGAAATTCGTTACTACTGGGCTAAGTGGACTGCCCATTGCGACCCCATCAACTTGTTCATGAATGGTTTTATTTCATTGAAAATAAGTTGTCGTTAGTGAATTTCGAAATAAGTTGTTACCTTATGGGAAGATATCCTCTTTGTAGCTTAGGGACTCTTCGAGTGGTACATTTGTGAATAAGGATGCAATATCGAAGCTAACTAGAATGTCGTTTGGCTCTAAGGTGATGATTTTCAAATCTTTCATAAAGTCACTGGAGTCTCGAATGTACGCCTTAGTCTTCTCAACAAGTTTCTGCAGCATATTCGACAAATGTTCGTCAAGATTGTAGATTGGGGGTTCTATGGCACTCGATATCCTCTTTGTGAATTTTCGGTCATCTATAGAGCCTCGGTGGTAATGCTTCTGATCTGCAGAGTTTCTTCTTTATCTCTGGTGGTAATGAAGAAGTTGATTGGTCTTTCTTATGATTTTCTACGATGAGTCTTTTTGTAATCTTCTGTACGTTTCTTCACAAGGTTATTAAGTTTGTTTTTGTAATCCGAAGTGTTCAAGACCTCTGTTGCGTTACCTTTATCAGCTTTGAGCCTTCTTATGGCGGCTTATTCACCTTGAATAGGCCTTGAAATGTTGCATTTCAGAGCTTTGGATTTCCTCAGAACTCTTGCAGATTCGCTTCGTAATTCTCTTTAATATCTGCAGGTTAATTTTCAATTCCGGCTTCTATGTTTGCGATGATTTCTTCTGAGGGTATTGTCGATGGTGTAACGCTGAAATTTCCCCCTTTAGCTAGTAAACTTCTTTCATCACTGGTGAGTGGTTGATTGGATTTATTGATAACAACCAGCTGTGTCTAATTTTTGATATTTGGATATATTCTGTCTCTAATTGGATAACTGTAAGGTTGACTCCATTATTTTGTGGGTTAATTTGTCAATATTGTCCTAGTCTTTCTCCTTCAGTAAGTTACTAAGCTTCAGGTGATATTTCAAAAGTTCTTCATCATTTTTTGCTAGTTCCTTTCGTGTCTGACTGATTCTCTCCAGTAATAAGGCTATCGTCATCCTGTTATATATTCGCTGAGCTTGTGGTGTATTAATAATCCTCTTCAAATGTATGAATTTGGATGTGGTTCTTGTATTTCCGCAACGTAAAAGGAATATTTGAGAACTTAAAAATAGAATATTTTTCTTTCGTGTTTCTTCTAGTCCCCTGACAAACTCGAAGATTTCCTCTTCGTAGAGTCGACTCTAGTTCCAAATTTAATTCTCACATTGAAGTGTGTTTTTTGAATATGTTATAATGTATTTTCATCAAGTATCGGTCAGTTCTATTATATTTAAAAAAAAACGAGTTAATCGTTCAATGATTCCAAGAAAATTCTGTTTACCATACAATTTGGGGTATTGTGAGTTAACTGCAATAAGGTTATATTTATGTTCTATTCCTACTATTTTAGAAATGAAAACATACCTGATATCAAATTGACCTTTCTTTAATTTTTCAGTGTTGCTGAATGACATATCACGCCTCTTCAAAAAGCACGGAAAAATATTATTCATAGATTTCGTAGGAAAGGCGAATATTTTTACAGTAGATTACGATTTCATTGAATTCGTATTGGGAACGCATTACATTTTGGACAAGTCAAGAGATTACAGATTCATCAAAAATTGGTTGGGAACGGGATTGCTGACGAGTGATGGTGAGTGTTCTCAGGCCACTTAAATTATTTTTTTAGGAGGAAGAAAATAACTTTTGTCTGATTTCTACGAAGTTTTTTATTTGTTAACGACCGTTTTTGGTTTGTTGAACTTTGAGAATGGTTTAACAAGCCGAAACCGGTCGTAATAAATACAAAACTTACTAGAAATCAGACAATAGTTATTTACTTTATCCTATATTCTATACGAATTTCTGCATTATAAATAGGTTATCAATTGATTAAGACAAAACACAAGCACTGAAGGAAAATCCTTAAGGCGCTCTAAGAGTGGTGCCTGTGCGAAAGTAGCGATTCACATTAGATTTGAATCGCTGGAGGATAAAATCATTTGGAAAAACGTTCTCGAAAAGTTTATTTCACGTAAACAGTTCTCCAAATGAAGAAGTTTCAAACAGTGAAGATCAAGGTATACTGAGTTAATTCTCAAAACGATGGGCAGCTACAGTCTGTCACGTATTTCTGATATGTACCACTCTTGGTGAAATCAAATGTAACTTGAACATCTCCTGTGATAGTATCTATAGAAGAGAAACACATCTTCAACCTTTCTTCGATGTTCTAGACTATCAAGATTGCAAGTGATGTTCGTATCTCCAATCAGGAGGATGGCTCTTTTCTGGATGGAATCCAGCAATTTCAGGATATGTTTGGGAGCGGAGCTCCATACATGAGAACAATACTCCGAAGAAGGTCTGATCTGAGCTCTTTAAAGCATCAGAAATTGCTGGGGTTTGTACACTTTTCTGATTGTGCCAAGACATATTGGTGTCCATTTTGACCCCCGTTAACCATTTTGACCAGACAACAAATTTATCGAAACAGAAAGCGGAATTGTCTGTCCTGAAATTATTATATCTGGTTCAGAGACATTTATCTATTTGGAGAAAACCGATGCCTAGGTTTTCGCGACATTGAATTGAATCTGGTTACTTTCATCCCAATTCGAAATCATCTCTAGATCCTCATTAAGAAATGCAACCTCCCGCTGCCGGTGAAAATGTGCATTCGCAGCTGATGTCTTAGAATCCAAATGGAATGATGAGACAAGTGGACTATCGTCAGCAAAGCTATATATTGGAGTCTTGTTTTTTCCTAATAAGTCGTCGATATACGATAAAAAGAGGGTTGGAGACCAGCGTCGATGGTAAAAGTATTCGAGAGATATCCATCAATGGCCACTTGCAGGAAACGTTCCTTCAGGAAGCCGAAGAGACATTTACAAAAACTATCCAACAAACCATACCATCGAAGTTTGATCAACATCTCCTCATGCCACACACGGTCGAAGGTCTTAGAAATATCAAGTGCAACAGGTCTTGACTATTCATGTTTCTCGATTGCGTTATTCCAAATATGTGTGGCATACGATAGGAAGTCGCCTGGTGATCTTTGTTACCGAAAGCCATGATGATCGCTCAAGATGCTGAAGCCTTCCAAATATTTGAGAATATGGTGGTTCACAGCTTCCTCCATGATTTTTGATATCACTGATAGCAGAGTGACTAGTCTATGGTTATTTGGAAGATTCTTCTTGCTATGACAGGTTAAAGATACTGCAAAATACTGGTGCGAGTTTATTGCCGCACTAACCAAATCAGTGTGCAAAAGAGACAACTATTCAAGTTACACTTTATTATGAGATTTTCACCGAACAGTGTACGAAACCGCAACCACGTGTTTCATTGTACAATAGCTTCATCAGGAGAAAGCTTTTGGATAGCTATGTGATATTTTATCTATCAATATCAATATCTCGTGTTCTCCTCCACGCAGTACAATCGCTCGTCGACTAATTGCAATCTAATCTGGATTATAAACAAGAAAATTGTGAAATTTATCCAACCTTGAGGCAATAGTGCAATTTGCATCTGTGTCAAAAAGCAGAGGGGTATGCTATTTGTTTTTTACTTTTAAACCATAACCTATCAACAGTAATAGCAACATTCGGAAATTTTATTAAACTAGCAACATCAATTAGTACGGTTGAAACAAACAACTATTCCGGAAATGAATCAGATGCCGGAAATGAATCAGATGTCAAATGAAGATTTACTGCTGAATCTGATTAAAGTCATAAAAGACGAGGAAAACAAAATTAAAGAAGGTATAAAGCAAGAAATCAAAAGTGAAAACGAGAAACTTGTCCAGTTTTTAGAAGAAAACAGAGAAAAGGTGAATATATTAGAAGAGAAACAAGCTACATTAGACAAAAAATATTACATTTTGGATAAAATATAACGAAAAAATAATATTCTTATATTTGGGTTGAATGTGTCAGAATAAGAGCCGCTTCTCTAATTTGTTATAGATAGTGTCAAAGAACTAACAGGAGTACATATAGAAGGAAGATATATAAATAATATATATGTAATAAAAAACAGATCATCCATAATCAAAATAGAATTCGTCTACTACCTGAAAAAACAAGAAGTTCTGAGGAACGGCTTCAAATAGAAAGCAAAAGGAGTACATATTGCTCAAGATCTCTCTCCAGAAGAACGCGAAGATCAAAAACTTTTGATTGGTCATCAAAAACAAGCTAGAGAAAAATTATTTACTAGTATATATCTTGAATGAAAATGGATTAGTATTAGCAAGACTTTGACTTTCCGGAATATAAAACTACCGAGATAAATGATTATCATGAATTAGATTTAGTTTTGAAAACAATTATGGAACCTAACTTTTCTATTTTTCAAGCTAATATTAGGAGTATTAATAATCATTTTACTTTACTGCTCCTAAAATGAATTCACAGGTTCCTCAATCCATTAGAAATATTAATCATATTTGTTTATTAAAAAAAATTGTTGTGGCTTAAAACTCTATTCGAAAGTGGCAGTCAGAAACTTAATAATACTATCCACTAATTATATTTCCATTTAACAACAAAAGTGAAATAAAAAAAGGTAAACCTATTAAAAGAAATTGCTATACATATACATACGGATTTTATATGGATTTAGTCTGAATATGAAGTGGATTAGGCATTCCCATAACAAGAGTTTTCTTCATTGGTACTGGCAATCCAGATTCATTGATTCATGAATTTTCTTTTTTAATGTATCAGTGATTTTCTGCGTGCAGGATTATATTATATCAGAGGTCAATATCACATACAAGCTACATGCTTCAGTGATCATCATGTTTACTTTGAAAGTTTTGTTTTTGTAATTTATTTATTGTACAATTTCTGAAATAAACATATATTATTATTATTATTATTGTAGTTTGATGGAAAATGATTCATCAACTTCATGTTTATTTTATACATTTGTCAACAACAACATATCTGATGAGTGGACTAGAAAAATTATAAGAATGAATATTCAAAATGATATCCAAGGATATTCCGAATGAGAGTAATATAATCAAATTCCTCAACTGGAAGCAACCTGAAAAATCATTAGAGAATACTCCATATTATCGTTATTTTCATCTGGTGGGAGCTTTATATCTTTATAATTGGTAATGAGTAACATTTTGTTTATGTTTATGTTCTCTATTTACAATTTGGAATATTTGTTTATGGATTTATTGATATCGTTAATGTTCATACTAACCCTATCAATGAATTACATATTTCTTGTAAATACATGACTAACCATTCTTGAACAATCATTTTATGTTCGAAAGAGAATATGATGTGAATTGAAATTGTGATTCGTGAAATGAATTTTGATGAAAAGTATGCCGGATAAGAGATTTTTTAGATATTTTAACAAATTCCGTATGTTAATGTAATCATGATTTCTATTTCAGGACCGAAATGGAAGGGACGTAGACGTATAGCAACCCCAGCATTCCATTTCTCGATTTTGGAGCAATTCGTCGAGATATTCGAGAAAAATGGAAATATTATGATCAACAAACTCAAAAAAGAAGTTGACAAAGATAGTATTGATATTTACCCCTTCATTACTCTATGTGCATTGGATATTATTTGTGGTAAGCAAATGCTGAAAATGATGGAGAAATAGCCACATAGCTATAACAAAATTTATTGATTAATTTAATTCTTGATATCTGTCAATAATCAATATGTATCTCAATATATGGGGTTTTTCATTAGGCGCTTCTTATCTTTAAATGCAAATAGAACAAAGTGAGATACCATAAAAAAATTTTATTCGTTTGAAAGACCTATTGATGCCATTATGTGTGGAATATAACACGGCTTTATTCGGTGGAGCGGATCCGAAACATCTAATTTTCCATGACCCTGGCGCATAAATCAGGCTGAATTTGACAGATGGCATGTGTTATGTCGGTTTTGAGAACTACTGTGGTTTGTAGGTTATTTGCATAAACGTGCGACTTGATAAAATCCCATAAGAAAGAGTCTAATTGGGTCAAATCGCACGATCTCGTTGGCCAATCCTCATCACCTCCGATGGGCATGACTTCAAACCGCTTGTACATTAGCTGTGTGGCACGTAGCGTCGTCCTGTTGAAACCCACATGTCGCTGGTGTCCACATCATCCAATTCAGACCAAAAGAAGTTGGTGGTAATTATCAACCTATATTCGATAGTGACGGACTCAAAGAATGGACTCATTCAGGCTAATTTAGTTTTGTATTGAAAATTATATATTATAAAAGTGTATCCTACCAAGTATCCCAAGTATCCTACAAAGTTTCCCGGTTTATATGTCAATTAACAACTGAGCAAGAGCAATGGAAAATGTGGGATCGCCCGCGGTCAGTGAATCAAGAACAAAATTCTAACTACATACGATGCTGATGAATGTAGTAGAGTTCATTTTTTGATAGTCTCATCAGTTACTGAGAAAGCACTATCGATATTATTCAAACTACGGAATACAATTAATAATGCACTATAAAGTTTTTAAATAGGTTCTGAATTGATTGAAGTTTGTTGTAATAACAACACAATATTAATTTATTTCATATTCTTTTGGAGCATAGCAAAAAAGCTACTATAACAAGACTTCAGATCATAAAATAACAATTGTCCTCAAACTACAAACGATGAAGTTGAATGTAGCTAAAATTAGATGTTTGTAGTTACCATTAAACACATCAAAAATTAATGAAATAAAATCGAGTATTTTTCAAATGCATTTTTAGTGAATCAAGAACAAAATTTTAACTACAAACGATGCTGATGAATGTTGTAGTATGCCATATTTTTTGTATATCTAGCGCCCACGCTTTTTTGACAATAATATTAGTATTTTTCGATCGTTATTGTTTTAAGCTTATTTAAAAAATAATAATTTCAACTTTTCAGTTCGATGTTCTTTGAAAGCGTGTTTTTTAGTTTTTTCAAACTATATTTATCGTTTATAATTTGACAAAATCACTGAGTATTTCAGATTTTTATTGCTCATTCTTGATGCGTCACTATGAAAATAACAATTCATACTTCAATCATCAGCATAGTTTGTACATAGATATAGAAGAACAAGAAAAATTTTTTGGCTTTGTAGTTAAAATTTTGTTCTTGAGTCACTACAAATGCACTTGAAAAATACTCGATTTCATTTCATCCATTGTTGATGTGTTTAATGGTATCTACAAAAATCTTATTTCAGCTACAATAAACTTCATGGTTTGTAGTTTGAAGACAATTGTTATTTTATGATTTGAAGTCTTGTTATTGTAGCTTTTTTGAGATACTTCGAAACAAATAAAATAAATAAATATTGTGTTATTACTACAATAAACTACAATCGATTTAGAACCTATTTCAAAACTTTTCAGTGCATTATTAATTGTATTCCGTAGTTTGAAAGTAGGAGATTTGAGCCGGTTCTAAGCCTCCCCCCACCACTATGACGTATTATTTGCTTTTTTATTGGTTGTTGTTTGTTGAAGTCAAGATGGTGTGACCTTGAAGGGTGTGGTGTATGGATCGTTCAGAATTTTTTTCCCGGTTCTAATCCTCCCCCCACCA
>WOGP01005909.1:0-12778 GCA_015342065.1 Leptinotarsa undecemlineata | reverse complement strand
GGCTAGAGAATGTCCGAATATGCCCTCCATTAAATTTTCAATGTGATCCGTTGTCTGGTTCACCAGAAACGTCTAATGTGCCATCCACCGTGAATCAGCCTGTATAGATTTCCCTATTTTTTGGCTCAAATTTATTTATTTATTTATTTGTTTACGACAATGCCTATTGTTTACAAGATAATTAACAAGTTCACACATTTGTATACAATAGTAATATAAGGCTAGGCTTAAAGAAAAAAATATATAAAAAATAATAAAAAGTAAAAATAATGAATGGCAATATCATTTCAGTCTTTTTAAATGTTACCAAAGAAAAATTAAAAAATTCTAATTCTACATTGTATGTACTTGCAAGTCTCAAAATTCTACCTACAGATTCATTCCGGCCATAGTTGGTGCGACACAAGAGTACTTTGAAGATTTCCGAATTTCTTGTTCTCCTTGGATTCACATTTAGAGTTATAAGTTCGACAAGTTCCGAGGAATTGATGCATTAATTATTTTTTGAATTAGTGTAAGGTCTGCTTCTAATCTTCTATGAGCCAGAGTATTCATGTTAAGAATGTAATTTTATAGTCATAGTCACCAATATGATAATCCCAGTTTATATGCAGAGTACCTTAAAAAGTTATTTTGAACACTTTCAAGCATTTCCAATATCCACCAAATTGTAAAATTGTATTCGATTATTGATCTAACAATTGAACAATATATGATTTTTATTGAAGTGAAAGATAATTCATTTGCAGATCTAAGAATGAAACTTAACATTTTCAACGCTTTCGAAGTAATATTTGCAATATGGGGTTCAAATGACATTTTTGGGTCGAGAGTGATTTCTTAATCTCCGATTGTGTTTGTTGTTTTCATTTCTGCTTGATTGATTTTATATGGCCAGATAATGAGATTTTTGTTTCGGAAAAAAGTAAATTTTTGACATTTATCTATATTTAATTGCAGTAGGTTTATATCACACCAGCGAACAAAGTTAGATAAATCGTACTTTAATAATTTTGTATCATTAGAGTCATGAATAACTTTAAACATCTACAGGTCATCAGCAAACAAAAGAAATTCACTATTAAGAATAACATCTTTCAAGTCTTTGACAAATAAGTAGAAAAGCAATGGCCCTAAATGAAAACCCTGTGGTACACCCGATGAAACTGTGATTGAGGAAAATACTGAGTTACCATATTTTACAAATTGTACTCTGCAGGCTAGATAATTTTCAATCCATTTCAGAATGTTTCCTTGAATACCCAAAGCGTTTAGTTTATGCAACAACAAATTGTGGTTTACTTGGTCGAATGCCTTTGAAAAATCTGTGTAAATAGAATCCATCTAGAGTTTATTTTCGAAGGCGTTCATAATACAGTGTTGATAAATTAGCAGATTTGTGCTGTTAGAAATACCACTACTGAATCCATGTTGTTGATTAATGATTATATGTCTACAATCCCATATTAGCTTTTTTGTAATTAGGCTGTCTAACAATTTAGGTAATTCTGATTAAGTACAGACTGCCCGATAATTTTTTATATCATTATGTGATCCACTTGTATAAATAGGTTTCAAAAAACTGTTTTCCAATGATCTGAAAAGATCGACGATTTCAAAGAAATATTGAATATCATGTGAATTGGTTTTACCAGGGTAAAAATACAATTTTTGATTACGAATAGCGGAATTCTATCAGGACCTGTAGACAATTTCCCAGATAATGACATGACTAGATCGATTATTTCTTCAATATCAACACCATAACTACATATATCAACCGTCTTACTGAATTTATATTCTGGAATTTGGTTAACCGTTTCATTACTGTAGACTGATGAGAAATATTCTGCAAAAATATTTACAATATCATCACTATTTTCACTGACAGAGTCATTATAATACATTTTAGATGGTAATTAGTATACTACATACTAAAAACTTTTAATAAATATTTTGAATCAAACTTAGAAGATATTGTTAATTCAATTAACAATCATGAAGAATGGCAAAGTAAAATCGTTGTGGAGAATAATTTCGAATTTTTTACCCAACTTGAACTGAAAGATCTCACTCTAATTGTTGGATAATAGATCTGGGGCTGAAATTATAGATATCAAGTTTATAAAAAACACTCTTGGGGTGATAGATCATGTTTTGTTACACATTTATTACATTTCGAAGTAGCACACATAATTATTATACAAGACAAATCAATGATTTTCATTTGTAAAAATGCAATCTAACAAAGTCAATGAAAATATTATTTTATAAAGGTTTAAATCAATTTCATAAATTACCTGAAGACATAAGAAGCAACAAAATGTTTGCTGGTGGGGTTGGGAAAATTTGGATTCCCTCCCTCCCTGGTTTTTCTTTTCGCTACGGCCCTGTACACATGGTATACATAAGACATGTCAATATAAAAACATAAAATCTGAAAATCGAAGATAATTATGGAAACATATACTAATACAGTCACATTCATTTCAAAAGTAATATACAAAGAAAAACATAACTCAATTTTCTTTATGATTTAAAATTATCCAATTGAGTATCCAATAAAATTTCTTCAATTGTTTTTAAACCTTTTTTGATCGGGAATAACTTTAATTTTTCCTGGAAGGTAGTTGAAAGCAATTGCCTTGGCGATTTTTTGTATTCCTTTATTCCTCTTAAGATAATATTTTTTAACATAAATTTCATGGTTTCGTCTAGTGGGTAATCGTATATTTCGTGAGATCTAGTGAACGATGACAAATTTGAGTGGAAGTAAGACAGTAACTTATAAAGATACCAAATACCGTCAGAATTTCATTTTTTAAAAAGGCTTCTCTACATGATTCGTTATATTTTAGATCGAAGATTAGCCTTAAGAATGTTTTTTGGATAACATAAACTCTTACTACTTCCACAGATTGTCGCCAAATGTTATGTTCATACACAGAGTTGAATATACGAGTGAGAAATACAAATCTAGCAAATGCCCTTTATTGAAGTTATTTTTCAGAGTCGCAAATGCAAAGAACGTTTTACTGAATTTCTTGTA
The DNA here is from genome assembly GCA_015342065.1 of Leptinotarsa undecemlineata. Classification (NCBI taxonomy): domain Eukaryota; kingdom Metazoa; phylum Arthropoda; class Insecta; order Coleoptera; family Chrysomelidae; genus Leptinotarsa; species Leptinotarsa undecemlineata. The sequence continues at coordinate 9,729 of WOGP01005909.1, read as the reverse complement.
GATGAATTCGATGTGTTTTTTGAAGTCAAGTTTGCTGTCTATAGTTGTGTTCCTAAACATTTTGTAAGGGGTGAGGTTGTCAAGGAAACCAAATCTATATTTAGATTCAAGTCATTAGATTTACTCAGCTTGTTGATGAATTCAACGCAAATTGCTTTAGACGTATTGTTAATGAGATGTTTTTTGGCACCGTACTGTGAAGCTGCTAATTACATGGGTTAATTTTTCTTTCAAGAGAAATATGTTCTCCGCTATTATCATGACACTTGTTTCGTCGGCATACATAAGTGGCCTACCATGTTTAATGAAACGGGGCAAGTCATTAACATAAAGAAGGAAAAGAGGTCCCAGTATTCCTCCCTGCGGCGTGCCGATTTCGGTCTGCCGTTTCTCTAAGCACGTCATATTTATTTTTACTTCAATTATTCTTTCAGTCATGTATGAATTAATCCAATTGTCGATGGGTCCTTGTATGCCTATTTTACATAATGTTTCACACAAGAATTTAGGATTTACGATTTCGAATGCTCGTGTGAGGTCAAAAAAGATACCACAAATATGTAGTCTATCATTTGAATTTTCATGAATATACTGTATTATTTTGGCCCCGACAGTCTCGATCGAGAAATTCCTTCGAAATCCATGTTGTAGGAGGGAGATGATATTATTTTTTGTTCGAATTTCCATTGTCTTCCAAATCAATTTATATCATATTAGACAATGGAAGTCCGAACTAATGAAATGTACCACGAAACATTGTCAACCACTTTTAAATCAAATTTAGTATTTGAAGTTTGACCCCTTCCTGTTGACAGATTGATCTAATATTTGGTACATACATTTAGTTTTGGTGACAATACAATTTGATAAATTATGTATCATTGTAAGTTCAAAATGGGTGCAGCTACAAAATGGCAGATATTTTTTTAACTACCGCAATATGGGTATCAAATGACAGGGCTTGCCTAGAAGAATGGGAGTATACTCTGAAAAAGATGCTAATTCAAGATGGCCGCCGCTGCAAAACGAAGTATCACGTTTTTTTTTTCACAACTACCTCAATATGGGTATCAAATGTACACAATGATAAACATGCGAATCCAATATAATCTAAACAAACAACTTTGTCACCTCAGAATCGTGATACAAGCATGGATCTCCCTGAGGTATTGATCAGATAAAAAATAATAACATCGTTGGGCGTAGTGTTTACATATTTACTCATACATAGACTAGGTATAAAGGTTTTATCATTTTATATCTGATCAATAACGCAGACTGCTGAAGAGGATGGTGTTACGACTGCTACCTAGGACCTTCCGAATTATTTTTTCAGTTTTTAGTACCTTTGGTTGTATGCTTGTACATAATGTACACCCAATGTAAACAATGTATCTTTACCCGACAAGCGAAATCGAGATCCTGGAAATAATAGAATGAAAACCAAAAAAGTCACCCGGGTGTGATGATATCCGATCAGAAAAGTTGAAAGATGTAGCCAATGAAATTTGTATCCACTATTATTTTTATATACTTAACGAATTTTTCGACTCTGGGTGCTTTCCAGAGGTTTTAAAATATGGAATAATGAAACCAGTATAATATAAATGAGAAAAAATTCAAAATATGTAATTACAGACCATTTTCCTTGTTTTCTGATATTTTCAAGATTTTGGAAAGATTACTAAAAATTAGACTAATTTTTAAAAGAAATTCAATATACTGGTATTGTTAGAATATCAGTACGGCTCAAGAGAAAGCAGGTCAAACAAAGACGCAATTTATAAACTAACTTTAATTATATCATTTATACCTATTTAGATGGAAAAATACCGATACTTGGTATATTTATAGACCTTTCTAGAACTTTTGACACCATATGTCACAACAATCTATTGAGATAACTAAACACATATGGCATCCGAGGAAAGACATACGATATTCCGCCAGTTAGAGTTCCGCTCTAACAGAGTGTGTAAATTGATGGTGTACTGAGTATGCCCAAAACTGTGACTCATGGTGTTCCCCAAAGTACTGTACTGGGTCCACTTCTCTTTACTATCTACAACTGCCGAACTGAGTCATGACCCACAAACGTAAAATTGCAAACAAAAGTTTCTATTCGTTTTTTCCTAATACTTTCTCTGTCATAAACTGACCCAAAGTTCACGCAGATACGATTACTCCCACCGGGCATGACTCAGTCCGGTAGCTGTCTGTATATGAATAGTTTGTCCTGAAAATATCCCGTTTTCAAGCGCAACCACCGCTGCAGGCAACTAGTGATGCAATTGCACCCCGGTTTGTGTTTAATAAACCCTACAAAATACATCACAGAGTCAGATGCTACAAATGCAATACGCATATATACAGACGGCTCAAAAACTGAAGAAGGCTCAGGATGCGAAGTGTACTTCAGATCACTAAGCCTAAGGATTAAGTGGGAATGGAATACCAGCGTGGTTCAAACAGAACTGGCTGGTATCTCAATCGTCACAAAAGAAATAGCCAGGAAAGGAATTTCTGGCAAAAACATAACAATCTGAACTGATAGCAGACAAACCCTATTAGCTTCGAACAGACGTGTTACCTCAGGGCTAGTACTACTGTGCCACCAAGATTTACCCAAAGCCTCGGTAGATAACAACATTATCCTGAGGTGGATTAAAGAGCACGCAAGGTAATCGTATTGCCGACTTTTTAGCCAAGAGAGCGGCTGGCATAAGAATTTTAGGAATCAGTGGCACCTACTTGCCAGGATCACCCTGGGCGATCCTGGGAAGCTAGCGCCGAACAAATATCTGGCGATGACCAGGAAAAATCTACGCTTAACAATAGGATTTCTGACTGGCCACTGTTAACTAAGGAAACACCTCCACAATATGGGGCTAATGGACATACCTCTATGCAGGGTGTGTGAACAGGAAGATAAACTGTCAGGAATGTCATTTGCGAATGTCCAGAGTTACCGTCAATAATACTGTGTGTGTTCGGCGAGTCTTGGCCTACACCTGCCGATATAAAGGAGATGTCTACCAGAGACCTGCCCACCCTCCTGGAAAGAACAGGATGGACGAGACCTAGAAGGGCAACTCCTTGGGAGGATGTAAAATGGGCCACATGTGACATAAGTGCTGTGGGCCTACAGTCATTCGCCCCTACTGTACAGATACAGATCCCTTTTCAATTTGCTTTATATAATTTAGGTACATTTCAATTGAGATTTATTCGGTTCAAGATATTTTATTATCAATATTGGATGTGATTTCGGGAGTGATGATAAATTATTTTGTAAGTGGTAGCCTTCATACAGATTTAGATAAGATATAAATTAAATAAACTTTCACTTCATCAACTAGGATGTGTGATTTTATTAATTCTGTTTTATATGGAATTAATCTTCATTTCATTTGAATTATGAAAATAATAATCAATAAATCAAATTGATTATTGCCTACTAGATGTAGGTATCAAATTTCTTGCAATGATCTAGGCCTCTTAAGGGTGCCACATAATCGATTTCGAAAACTCGCAGATTCTTGATACATAAATTATCACAGCGAAAAGAATATTATGGATATTGTATGTATCAAATCATGACAAACAATCGCAAATGAAACACTTCAGGGAATTCCTCCAGAAATTCCCGTTAATCATCAGTGATTTTATGGTTGCCGCTGTAGGTGGCACTAACTCCTTAACAACCTCTGGGGTGAATGTAACCCTCATCATTCTGTTCGACTAACAACTGCGTAGATTTACCAGCACGTGTATCTAATGCTCATGAAATATACTCCAAAATATGGAATATATACGGAAATATCTAGGGACTGATGGTGTCGGAAGATAGAATAAACATGGGAAAAGTAAATCAGTTTCTCGTTTATCACTGAGGACACAAGAAAGTTGCTGCAATGGGTCTAAATTTTATTTAACAGTAGAATTTTTAAAGAAAACTATTGAATAATTCAATGAACTTTTATCAACACAAAGAAAACTACTAATAGATGAATTTACTGAATTTTCCATCAACCAATTTACTTTCTTAGTTAATGGTAATGTTATTCATTTCCTATTGTGAAAATGACCGATCAAAGATTGAATGAGTATCGATTTTATGAATGATGATCTGATAATCTAGGTTATGTCAGTAAATTGGCATATATTGACGTATATTCTCAGCAGAGAACTGATAATAGTAGTTCTGATAATAAAACAATCTACGAATTTATCAATTCATAGTTTTACGATATACCTAATACAGGTAGAATGTAAAAAACAACAATTATAACATATATAATATAGATATAACCAGAGTGAATAAACTCCTATCCACATTGAAGACAGTTTCTGCTAAAAGAATTATTGGCCAATTTGCCATAATAGCTTGTATATGAACACGAGAACTTTCTACGTGCTCACCTCCATGATTCTTATTCATAAATATTCAAACCAAGCTGAATATATAGGATCTTCCAACAGGAACTTCCGAACTTTGACAATTAATAACAGCCATCTTGTTGAAGCTACATTTATCAAATTAGTTGTCATTTATTCAGTATGTTTTGCCAAATCACAATAAATGGATATAGCATTCAACAAAATGTGCAAACAATAAAATTGTTTCTTCAAAATGGGTGTTCTGATCAAGCAACGCATCGCGCGCTTCACCCATTTTACGGTCCCCATAATCGCCATACCAAGAGGATTATTCGCAATGTGGTAATGATCGAACACCACCCGTACGTTGACGAAACGCAAGATCTGTCTAGAACATCGTCGATGTCAGTAAGAGTGTGTCGAACATCGGACCGCCAAATATTGTAATGCGTTATATAACAAGTATAAAAATTAATACGTAGATAAGGTATACTATACATTTATTAATTGAAGTAATATTTTCAAGCCTCATATAATTCAACTAAGTATTTACTTATTATACTTCAAGTTGCCTAGGCAACCTGTTTTACAGGTACCTACAACTGATATGACTTTATTAGTTTCCTATCTACCCCGTGTGTATGCATGTGTTTGTGCGCGTTTGCCAATATTTTGTTTTGTTGAAACAAGCGCGAGCGAATATCAAAATCGGGGTGCAGGCGTGTGGACGGGGAAGCAGACTGTCAGTCATAGCACAAACCGCGGAGCAACCATTCATTTGTTTATCGGTTTTTCGCGTTTTCATAATATTTTCATACCTATGCTAATATGAATTCTAGAAAGTGTAAAGTGGACAGTGAAAATAAGAGGTTTCTAATAGGCATCAAGCGGTTCCAGTATGCCATATATGTAATAGAAATGCCCCTATTGTTTATAGTGGTAATTTGAAGCGACTCTACAAAACAACTCATCAGCAATTTCACAAAAACTTTCCTCTTGGCAGTAAGGCTCGTAAAGAAAAACTTCAATCTCAGTTCTCACAAAAAAGCACTAGTTCGTTGCATAAGCGCGCAAGAAAAATACACAGAAGTAGCGCTACGTGTGTGCTGGACGCGTAATAAACAGCATAAACCATTTTCAGATTCTGATTCTAAAAAAATATATGTTAGAAGTAGTCACGGCACTTTTTGAAGAAAAAAAAGCTGTTGTCGATGTATTTCAAAGTATTTCATGATCAGCGAGAAGTAATACAGGAAAAACTGAAATTTATGCAGTTGATATTGAAAACGCTCTTCTTGAACTTCTGTAACATAGCATTTGATGAATCATGTGACATTGTTGATGATGAACAAATGTCTATTTTCATAAGATTTCTTGATATTGAGTGTCAAAATGTTAGAGAAGAGTTGCTAGCAATATTGCCGTTGAAATGTTACACTCGAGAAGAAGATTTGTTCAAGGTCGTTGATGAATTTAGTATTAAATCTAACATTAGTTAAGATAAAATGGTGTCGCTTTCAACTGATGAGGTCCCAGCAAAGATTGGCAATAAAAAAGGTGTAGTAAAGAGAATCAGGGATAAAAACTCTGGTCTAATATTGTATCAGTGCATAATTCACCAGGCAGCCCTACGTGGAAAACTTAGTGCTACACTGAAAGAAGTAATGGAGAGCTTGGTCAAGTTGCTCTTCATAGAACTCTTTAATAATAAAAGGACTCTGAAGAAGACATTGCAGTGTTTGTAAAATTTCTAGCCGATCTTAGGAACGAATTTGCTACAAGATTCCAAGACTTTGCAGAGATAGGCAAGCTATCTCCGTTTCTTAAATCGTCATTTGAAGTTGATGTAGCAGCAGAAAGGACAGATGTGGCTGCCAGAGGCATCACTTCAAATAGAGAGAATTGATTTGCAACAAGATGTGTCTTTGCAAACATATAAAACGGTATCTACTGAAGAATTTTGAACCAAACATGTTCCAGAAAAATATGAAAATTGCAAGAACCTAGCTATACATTTGGCCATTACGTTTGACCCGGCATATGTATGTGAAACATCTTTCTCAAAGATTAATTTTTTGAAAAACAAATATCGTTCGAGAGTAACGGACGCCCACCTATAGAAAACACACTTAGAATTTGCTGTTCCTCTCGAGAACCAAACTAAAAAACCGTCGGTGTAATTTCTCGCATTAATTATCGATCTTGTGTTTTATAATTCAGAATTTGATTTGAAACCAAAATAATACATAGGTAGCACTTAGTTTTTATCAGATAGTTTTTTCTGGACCTCGTAAAAATTTTTCCACAATTACCGAACCCAACCTAAAACTGCTTGACGAACCTGTTCTAGTGCTTGGGAAAAGTGTTTGTTTTGAATTTATTCTACGCCAGAGGTTCTTATTTTACCTTTAATTTTTTCGTTGATTATCTAATTTACGAATACAAGTTGCTGAATAACTCTTTCATTTTTTAGATTGTGGAAGATTAAAAACCCAGACAGGCAGCGAGAAATAATAATATATAATACTGTAGTTCAGTGAATACAACTTTGGAGTTTCTAAGACAAAAATCCTTCTGAGTGTAACAAATCCACTCATGTTTGAATTAAAATCAAACTTCTTGACCTAAGATATAGAAAGAAAATATCAACGAAATATTTCTCCAGTTCCGTGACTATAAAAGTAACCTAAATCTCTCGCACCGTGAGTGTAACTGCCACTAAATTTTCTCCCAGTTGTTTGTACACTCGTGTAAACCTACAATAAATTACTGTTATTTCAACAAGTTCACCTAGCGATGAAAATGATCAACTGTTTGAAAATAAACGGAGTCTGAAGATAAACAAACATAAAGAACCTGTTATATTCATTGAAATATCACCCACTCTCTTTAGACTTGAAATACGACTGCAATTTTCTAGAATGTATGTTTAGTACAAGAGCTGATGAGACATTCAATACTGAATTCGGGAAATCAATCCCAGAGTATTTACCCAACTTGAATATACCTAGGTGAAATATTAGGAACATAAAAAAAATTTCACTAATATTCTGTATTAGGTATTTATGATGTTGGTGAAGACAATGTATGTTTTTATAACGGGGCACCAATGGTAAGTTTCAGGTTAGAAATAACGAATGACGAACGAAAAAAAAATTATGGAAAACGTTTTGCTCGTACTATGTTCATGAACTATAACTTCTTTCTTGAAATTTGAAAAGATCATATTCAATATAAGAACAAAGACTATCACAGTGAGTCACAGTTAGAGAAAACAAAAGCCAGACTGGTATGTCATGGTCGAAAGAAACTAAAAGTATAGTCGAAGTAAACGATATAGTGCATATTTACAGTTGACGGCACTCTCAAAGACCGCGAAACCAATAATATAAAGCCGACCTAGTCCTCGTGCACTGTAGACTTGACGGTTCCTATTGCCAGTTCGAGTGTTATGATTGGCTGAAGAGTGTGTGGCTGTGACACAACTCTCCAGAATTGGATAAAGAAACAAGGATTTAGATATAAAATAATAAACAACTGTCAAGCATTTATGAAAAACAGAAGAATAGTGGAATTGCGTAACAAATACTTACAACAAATAACTAAATATAGACAAAAACAACGGAAAATTTCATATATGGTCGAAACGTGGTATGACATGCACGATACAGTTACGAAAGGGTGGATTGATGGTTCGAGACTGTGTACGCCTAACATGCCTGCAAACAAAGGGTCGCAACTAATCATTGTGCATTTTGGAGAAAGTAAAAGACGGGTTCAGAATTTTTTGAAATTATGTGGATAAAAGCTTGAGGGCTACAATGTTGACTAACATATGAACATGGAAGCTAATATTCTCGAGAAATGGTTTTAAAACACATTGATCCTAAATATGGATACGAATAGTGTAATAGTTCTTGACAACGCTTCCTATCATTCGAAACAGCTCATCAAAGTACCGATAACAATTTGAGGAAAGATGAAATACAAAGTTTTTTAATGGATAACTATTTGTATTTTGAAGATTACTAATCCAAAAACCAACTATTTGAAGTTTTACAGACAAAAACAGTTGAAAAAATGTATGCCCTTGATAGTATTGCTGAAAAGTATGGACACACCATACTGAGACTTCCCCCCTAATTTTTTTTTTTTCAATCCCATCGAATTGATTTGGGGAAAATTGAAAGAAAGCATCAGGCGTAAAAAAATGTTTCCAGTATTTGATAAGAAGGTAATAAGAAGAGCTAATTAAAGAAGAAGTATATAATATTACCGAAGAAGATTTTACTTGAAAAAGACTATATGGAGATTGGACATTTCCATATTAATGGTGAAAATAAATTCATTATTGATTTAAATGACGACAGTGATAGTGAAACAGGAAATATGGAAGAGAAATTATGAGTGATTCCATCATGAATAATGTTACTAAAGCTAAAATGACTGACACGCACTTTATATATGTTTTAGCAACTGGAAATGAGGAAGAAGCACGGATAATTTACCAGGACAGATATCTTAACAGAGTTATTCCATTTACTGAAACATTTAGAACACTACATGCAAGATTATGTGAAACTAGGAATTTTAATCATAATGCAAGTGGTGGAAGACCAGAAACTATAACAACTACTCTACTAGAAGAAGCTATACTTGATATGATATCCTTCAAATAGTACCAAGAAGATTGCAATGCAGCTGGAAGTCAGCCCAAAACAGTTATAAAAAGAAACTTCCTATATACCCATACCACATACAGCGGGTCCTACACGGACTTTTTGCAAGATCATTTACCCATTTTGTTAAAAGAGGTACAGATACTTGTAAAAGGCAATATGTGGTTTATGCACGATGGAGGTCCTGCTCATTTTAGTGTTCTTACTCGTCAGCATCTCAACATTACCTACCCCAATCGCTGGATTGGGCGTAGAGGATGGGGTCATCAGAAGGCTCTTGTTTATAAAACTTCTGTACTAGATGTGAATGACTTAAGGAACGAATAAATGATAATCACAATTTCATAGAGAATATTCCAGGTATTTTTTAACGTGTCAAATAATAAATGACTATTCGATTGCAGTGATGTATTTTATCAAAAACAGGACAAAAAGTTGTATTTTAGTTGCTTAATCTAAAAAATAAAAATTACAAAAAAATCAGTGGTGTTATTTTATTTCTCAGTATTGTTGGCTGTGGTACCCACTGAGACGGAACTGGATGATTTCAATATAGTTCGGGCTAAATAAGCGCCTTATTACTTCAAATAACTGTAGCAAATTTGAATAAAATCATTATAGGGATATTTATATTTCATAAATACCGTTTTTTTACTTCAAGCCCTGTATC
>WOGP01005907.1:0-12780 GCA_015342065.1 Leptinotarsa undecemlineata | reverse complement strand
AGATTATTATGTTTTCTCCAGAAATTCCTTTCCTGGTTATCTCTTTTGTGGCGATTGAGATACCAGCCAATTCTGTTTGAACCACGCTGGTGTTTTTTCCCATTCCCCACTTAATCTTTAGGCTTAGTGATCTGGAGTACACTCCACATCCTGAGCCCTCTTTGGTTTTTGAGCCATCTGTATATACGCATATTGCATTTACTGCATCTGACTCTGTATTGTGTTTTATTTGTATTTTGTAGGGTTTGTTAAACACAAACCTGGGTTCAATTGCATCAGGGCTTGCCTGTAGTAGAGGTAGCGCAGTAAGCGCTTCTCTCCACAGGCTCAGCCTTGGTTGACCCATTCCTACTTCGGGGTTAATACCAGCCGTGCGTAATCGTAACATGGTCATTAACGCAACCTCCTTAACATACAGGTCCAGAGGGGTCAGACCAGTGATTACATCCATTGCCGCAGTTGGTGTTGTTCTCATTGCACCTGTAATGTTTATGTATTACTTTAATTACTAATTGACAATTACAATACATGTAGGCCACGTCGAAAAGTGGAAATGAATAGTGATTGATTGATAGAGAGCGTAATATATATATAGAGGCGTAATCTTATGAAAATTCCCAAATACAGGGAATGGAAGATAAAAAGAAAATTAATTATTTTTCATTTAAAATGTAATGTTGAAAACATAATTATTCAAATTTTATAATCATTTTTGAAAAATATAGGAAGAAGAGGAACGGATGAACGGACAAACAGATTGGAAACTTGGTCACAGAAATGGTAATGAACATTGAGTTCAATGTTGAATAAAGATATTCAAAAATGAGTGATCTATACCACCATACAAATATGATAACAAAATTACAATTTGATATTAACGATGGAATTATCTGAAAGGTTTTCAGGATTATCATCAGAAAATCTTTCCATGTTTTTTCTTACGTAAAGATGTAATTTTCGATTCAGAATTCAATTATCCCTTCCATTATTCATTCCCCGATCTTTTCTAGTTCAGAATTCTGTCTCTTGCTGTTTTGACCAAACCATGATATTTTTTTCTAAATTACACCTTTACAGAATAGTTATCAACCCAATGCCTTCACTCAGAAGTTATTTAGTAAATTCGACCTGAACTCTGTATTTCAACTTCAGAACATCATTCTTTCGTCGGTCAGGAGGCAGTAAATTTTTCGAGTACTTGTAAATATCCCAAATGAAAAGCATGACAGCAAGCATTTAAAACGTCCGACGTCAAGTAGGGAAGACCAGGTCTCGTTATTCCGTCTATTTAAATAAACATAATTTTTGTTATTTCTGTCTAGGTGGCTTTAATCTCCCAGTGAATTATTGGAGAAGCGCAGCAGATGTAACGAGTTCGCCACAAGCAGGATATGATTGACTAATATTCCCATAAAGACACACCATGCCATTAAATGTAACTGGAATGACGCCAACGTTAATAACTCAAAAGTTTCGTTTATTTATAGGCATCATTCATACTTAGGATACGGCACTGTGTGTGTACGCTCTTTGTTGCTTTTGATTTCTTAGGACCAGTTGTTCGTCGCGTAAATTTCTTTAATCTCCAGATGAACGAACACGACCACCATTAGCTTTCTCGTGTATCTCTAGATCCTCGAGGATGATAGTTGGGATGGGTCGAGTGTTGCTTGCAGGATGGCACTGCGAAAGATGAAAGAGACGAATTGGCAGGAGTAGACAAAGCAGGCTGGCCAAGTCGAACAATAAGATAAGCGTCCTCTATTCAGCTAGATATTTTTTCTCATAGCTGGAGCTTTTCATGGAAGACTGATTCGAAACTAAATCTCTCACTGTTAAAGCAGAAACAAACCGAGTATGAGAAAAGCATATACCTATATATATCCTCGAACTTCGTAAGATTATTCGCATAGCACGATTCTGCATCTTATGTCGTCTGTATGTTTGGAGTTTTGAGAATGTTTTCTCAGAATATATTGTTTATTTCTTTGTTGATGAATTCATGATAAATTCATGAAATTCAATTGTTATTTTTTATTTTCCAATGAATTTTACACCCCTTCTCATTTCATTTGATAAAAGGCATTGCATCAATCTAACTATTATTAACGAATATACAACTTGGTATACTCTTAGCCTCATCTTTGTTTTTCTCGTTTCCAAAGAATTAATTCTACACCCCTTCTCCTTTCATTTGATGTGCTGCACGTAGCAATTCAACTATTATTAACAAAGATACAGCTTACTTCCCTTCTGGACGCTATTTTTGTTTCTCTTCTACATGCATCCCCCTTTCGCTTGATGTGATACACGTGACGATTCGACTATTATTTTCGAAGATACAACTTAGTACCCTATTGGCATCACCTTTGTTTCTTCTTTCCCAGTGAATTGTATAACCCTTCTCCTTTCTTTTGATGTAAGAGGATCAACTCGAAGACCATCTCTAACTCCCCCAAGGGACGCGTACTCTTCGCGGGTCTTGAGGGTGGTGTATCTCGTAGGTACCCTCGTTGAAGTGGGAACAATTTGAATTTCCCGCTGTGCGTGCTGAAGCTTCTGATTGGTCAAAGGAAACTCTACCATTAATGGTTACTCACTCGTATTACAGCTGATAACGTAAACAACATGGTTGCTTAAGAAAAAGATCTGATTACCAAATGGTAACTCGATATCCATTGGAACGATTGAGCTTTGATTTCGATGTCATAACCGTATACCTACGATTCGTCACCAGTTATGGCCTTTTTGAACAAAACTGGTACTTCTTTGATGTCATTCAGCAATTCCAAGCGATGCTCATGCGGCGGTTTTTTGGTGAAAATTCAGCAACGAACTTTGCTGCCAAACGGTTCATGCCCTTTCATGCCCGAAATTTCCGAAAAATTGTTTCACATGTGTCAACCGGTATAGCGATATCCTCAGCAACATCTCTAATAGTGAGTCGACAATTCTCCATAACAATTTTCTACACTTTCTCAACATTTTCATCGGTTGTTGATGTGCTGAGGCGCCAGGACGATTGTCACCATTCTCGACCGTCTGTGAAAAGTTTGATTCACTTGTTAACATTTTTCTGACTCAGAGTACAATCACCGTATGCTACTGTCAACATTTCAAGTGCTTTTGAGAACTTGATTTCATTCTTTCTCTCAAAATTTAATGGACATTCTTTGACTCATTTGATTGATGTATTTCATGCCTCTCACCTACAAACTAAACAAGCTCAATCAATCGGTAATCAAATGTACGTAGCGAAATTTGAAAATTATCCTTATTTTACGAACAGACCTCATATCTTTCTAGGAGTAAACGTAAAAACAATACTGTGCTACCCACTCAAAATCCTCATTCGAAATCCTGATAATGATTCCCACACAAATTAACACGTTAGTCGCCAAGCCCAAATACGTTGTCACGAAGCAGGGGCCATTTGCATATGTAACAACCATTTGTACAATTTCGTTCAACTCGATTTACTGTAGCGCGTCACGATATGAGCTCATCTAATCCAGTTCACTGTATTTGCCGGGCCATTTCAATTCGATACAGCAATTTTCGGAAAGGCGAAAAGGTGAAGGGTTGGAGGAAATCGGTGAAATTCTGCCAAACTTGTAGCTCGAATACGTGACATGAACGAATCAAGTAGGGTGAAGTGGGACCAAGTTCGAAAACCGTACATTTCCATTCACAGTCTTACCTCTTGTTACGGCTTTATTTTTCATCATTAATTATTATATGAATTTATATTTTCGTAAATCAAAAAGTTCAGTTCGAATTTTCAGATACGCCAATGAGTATATTCAAAATTATTTTCAACCCGTCTACAAACAAAGTAAGTGAAGATTTGTTTCTTACCACCTACAAGGAAAATATTGAATGATAGGAATAATGAAAACGCAACTTTTCGGAAAAAGATTGTTTACTGAAGTTATTGCCTAGTTAAATTATTTTGATATATAGAAGCCTAAAAAAACTTGTCTGCTCTCTTTTCCATATTGTACAGTTTGATGTATTTTCTGAGGAGATTATTTGAAGCCAGTGCTGCAAAAGCAGGTTTTATTCGTATATAAAGAGAATGGTTCGCATAGTCATGGTTTTTTTCTGAATATGATATGATTTTGTTGAAAACACCCTCGATTCTCAAGAGTTACTTTTTCGTACAACCTCGTCCAACTCAGTTCATCAACTGTAATGGCAAAGGCTGCTTATCAAAAGCTTGGAACATTTTTCCTAACCAGAAAACTGTAAACACCTCAGCATCTTTATAACTTTAGTAACTTTATAAAGCTCAGATCAAACCTTCTTTGGAATACTGTTTCCTTGTATGGAGCTCCGCACCTGAGGATACCCTGCAACTGCTGGATTTCATCCAGAAATGAGCCATCCGCCTGATTTGAGACTCGAACATCATTTGAAACCTTGATTGTCTGGAACATCGAAGAAAGGTTGGAGAGCTGTCTCTCTTTTATGGATCACGTGAGGTGTTCAAGTAACTTGGCACATGTGATTCCACCAAGAGCAGTAGACGTCAGAAATACGCGAAGGACTGTGGCAGCTCATCATTGTGAGATTTTAACTCATTACACCTCGAACTTAACTGTTCAAGAACTCTTTCATTTAGGGAACTGCGTTTATGTGGAATAATGCATCATGTTTCCAAGATGCAGAAAATTTTAAAAAAGCTAACTTTCCACTCATGTATGAGCTGGTCCTCAATCTCTATTGGACATTTATTAATACGTTTTGCAATGCAGATGACGCCTTTCTTCACTTCTATTTGATCGCTGGTTGCCAAAATTCGCGATAAAATCTAAAACTAATTATCCATCCTACTTTGAGGTTGCATTGATAAAAAATATTCGAACTAAAAAAATAATTTTGGTGTACATACAATTCATGATTTTCACAAATTCAAAGGTGTTCGGGTAGAAATCAAAACTGCTATCAGGATAGCTTATAAAAAATGCATTCAGAAAACTGAGAGAGATTATCCATAACCTCATTAAGTTTTGGTCATTCATTAACAAGTCAAATTATAGGAATGGAATCGGAGATAAAATATTATATGAAGGCAAGCTACTCCATAATCCCTCAGATATTCTTGATGGTTTTGCAGTGGTTCTTATATAGTGTCAACATTAAGTGACCTTGTGAAGAACAGAAGTGATATTCTCAGCTTAGTAATCAAACACTTTAGTATTCAAGATGTTTATCATAACCTAAAAAAAACTAACGCCTAAATTTACTGCAGGACCTGATCATATTCCAGCATTCATCATTAAAGACGGTGCCTCAGCACTGGTTGAACCACTAACATCTCTAATTAACTATACCATCAATACGGAAAATGTCGAAAGTCTGCCATATTTTCAAAAAAGGAAAGATTGATGTCAATTTCCTTTTATACGCAGATGCCGCAGGGCGAACATCTCGCCCTGAATTTAAATCGCATTGCTAAATGGTGACGGAAAAATATATCTCCCAGCATATCCAAATGGAATGTAATGTCTAACTCACTGACAACGAACTTGAATTTACACAACTACGTCATAAACAATCAAGTTCTGATGCGTCCTGACACACTCACTGATCTAGGTGTTACTTTTGATTCATCCCTCTCTTTCAATGAACATGTTGATACTGCTCTAACAGCAGCTTATCGCATATATGGATTCTTAGTTGGAAATACAAAAGACATCCAAAAAGCTCCAACATTGAAACTACTTTATTTCACTTTTGTTCGATCTAGGCTGGAATATGCATCTGTCGTGTGGAGTCCCTACTATCAGGTTCATATAAATCAACTAGAAGCCCTACAGAAGCGCTCCCTAAAATATATGTCTTTTGAACTTGAAGGCACGTATTCTACTGAGGGAATACCCTATTATGAATTGCTTGTAACTGACAATTTTTGTAGTCTCGAGGTACAGCGAAAATATTATTCATTTCTTTTTTTACTCAGGGTCATAAACAATATCATCACCTGCTCTCAACTGTTACATATGTTGCATTTTTCGGTTCCTAGACGGTCAACTAGGAATCTAGGAATTTCATCTCAACACTCCGCGTACAAATAAAATGAAAAAATCTCCAATTTATACAATGTGCGATACCTCTAATTCTGTTAGTCATGTCCTAGATATATTCAACTGCCAGATTATATAAATCAAAAGACATTTCTTAGCTAACTGACAGTTCTGTTTGTTTTATATAGATTCATAAATTATATTTTGTCACTACATATTTGTAAATGCCAATGTTATTCCCTGTTGTGTAAATGGGTTCATCCTGTAAAATATTGTATGGAATGAATAAATAAAATAAATAAATAAATAAACTTTCCGAGAACGTTTTTCCAAATGAATTTAATCTACAGCGATAGAAATCGCTATTTTCGCATAAGCATCGCTCTTAGACCGCCTAAAGGATTTTTCAGCAGTACTTGTGTTTTGTCCTTGGAAAAAAACCTTTTACTGGTGTAGGGTTTAGTCCCGATACTAGCATAGTTTTTGATTGTTGTCAAGGGCACATTCTGACTCAGTTGGCATACTGTAACGCAACATACTGTGAAGTTTCTCAATAATTCACCAAGCAGAACAATTTGTTTCACTTGAGACCCTTTACTGAAAATGATTCTGTCATGTCTCGCAGTGGCAAAAAGTTTAAATTCTCATATTTTTTCAACGGTTGCTCTTGGGAAAAACTTCCCGAGTTGATGACTGAAGGAAATGTACAAAATGTAAAAAACATCTTCAGACATCTTCTGTTTTCCACCATATCACTTGAGATGAGTTTTCATTAACTGAGTCAGTGGAAAATTCAACATTGCTTGAGAAAGAATTTTCAGCTAATCACTTTATATGTTGACACGTCCACTTTCCAATAATAAATCGGGTTGTTTTCTTATAAGTGGTCCTCGTTTACTTTTCACTAAATCTCCTTGACTAAAACAACACCGACAGAATATAATTACTCAACTCAACCACTCCGAATACGATACTCCTTGAAAAGGCGTATGCTCTGTTACGTCTAGAGTTCGTTCGACGTTTGTTGAACCGAAATGTGGGTCGCACTTCGCCCCACACGCCAAACACCCCTCTTTGATAAACGATCCAGAAAACCTAACCCATAAACCGAATCAAAGTTAAACTCCGATCCTTTGATCTCGCATCCCTTCACAAGTGCATTATCTGCTGACCCAAAAACACAATACCGTCTTGTTAGGAAAAAACGGAGTTAGTTTGTAGTGAGCGCTCACACAGAGATCGGGCTTTAATTGTGATTGGGAAACGGCCGAATGGAGACAGCTCGCTAACTTTATATACAAACGCAGCACTAGCGGTTTGGACATTAGCTGCAGCTTTGGTTTCCGACATGGAAGGAACAATTTCAGTTCGATTGTTCTTGAAACAAACGACGTTCATCAAGTCGGTCGAGTTGCTGGAGTACTAATTCTTGGATTGATCTGGAGTCAAACGAGCAGTTTCTCGAGTGATGTGTCGTCAGATACAACTTAGCAATCATTGACTTTATTAAAAAATATTTTTAATTCACGTAGAAATTAATAATTCTGAAAAATAAATCATGAAATTATAAAACAACAACAAAAATAAATTGGTGCTCCGGAGCGATTTCATCAATTCCATTGGCACATTTGCTTTTTCAGCTGCAGGAAAACCCGAAAAAAACCTGCAGCACCACATCATCTGAAGATCTTGACTTGCCAATATCCTCTCTACCAAAAAATAAAATGTAGGGTGTCTCCAGAGGCTCCACTAAATTCACTGGATCGCCAGAACACTAAGTGAAACAACTATCGTCAACCAGTCCGTACCGTCTCTGACCAAGGCGTAATAATGACCAGGTTCAACGCCAGAGCCACAGTGAACAAATGACTGCATGAAGATTATAATAGTGTTCTGCTACATTGAAGTGTTTATCTATTTCGAACCTTGGTAAGAGTTTGGTGCTTCCGAAGATCATTAGTGTAATTATTGGATTGACTGGTGCCTCAGTTATACTTGTTTTCTTATGACAGTCAGTTAGTTTGGCGCATATTTGGCAATACAGTCGATCGTCACCTGTAAAAGTTCCATTTTCAGATGATTCATCAATAAGCTTTGCGCGAACTGATTATTAGTCATATTAGGAAATGTTAGTTGAAGTTCCAGAAATTCACATATATTTTTGCTACCTCTTGAACATTTACTACAAAAAAACAAGTGAGCATGCAATCATTCACTCCAGAGTGGTCAGGAGTATTGAATCAGCTATTGTTTTGCTCACGAAGAGTATTCAAAAAGCACCCCAAGTATTCGAAACAATCCTCTTGTTGTCCTAATAAGTATCTAGAAGATTTTAAAGACTCCACAGGAAATCGGTTAGAGTGAAAGAAACTGCAGCTGCATGAGTTTGGTGTAGGAAACACTCTCGTTCTCGTTCATCATAAAAACCTCATTCTTGAAATTCTTTGTCATGAACAACAGTTGTAAAATGTTATTCATTTAGCAAGTGTCATTTGAATGTATAGATAAATTATATTTCATCTAGCAAATAGCAGATACAATTCAAAGTACCGCGAATGAACATAGAATGATGTGATTCTTCTAGCATGAGTGCCATCTATACAAAGAGTTGTTCTTTTAAATCATATAACCTTAGAAAGTCTCCAAACACCAAAAAAAAAGAGTAGTATTTATGATATTATTATTATTATTATTGAATCTGTGATCAGTTGTATCTCCATCTTGATAGTAGGATACAGTGTGCTATTTAAAAAATTTTAGTTGTTGAAATTGATGATGGTTCTTTATGAGGATGTTGATGGTATCAAGGAAAAAAATAGGAATCCTTTGAAAACATATGACCGTAGTTGATCTTAAGAAATTCCGCTTTTCTATCTTCTTTTATATTACTCTTACGATTGATTCATGACCAATGATTTTTTGCTTAGTTTTTTTTGTCATAATATTTTTAGCTACTTCGCCAGTCACTGATCTTTATTCAGTATATTATATACTTATGTTAATGTTGTGATACTTTAATACTCATGCAGATACTTAACTTAAACGTTAAATCTAAAATGTTATTTTGGATACAAACGACAACTCCCCTGACGTAAAGAAAAAAATGCCGTAGGTAATTTCGTCCAGTAATTGAAAAATTTCATTTCTGCGGATCATTAATGATACATCTAACTCATATCCTTCAATCACCACCAAACTCAACGGCCCGATATGCCATGACATCAATCATCAAATTTTTAATGCCCCAAAGGAAATCTAACGTGTTCTAATATTTATGCAGGTGATGCTTGAGAAGGAAAATTCAAATTTTCTTCGTGTCTTTCCCAACGTCTACCTACGTACGTACGTTCTTTTTGATAATATATTTATAGGGTTCTTAATGAAACCTTTTTATATCGTTACATTCTTTTTTCTTTCCAGAGAAAATCCATTGTCTTTCTCTCAAAAAATTCGAGAGTGCTGAATATTCTATCACTGAAAGATCAAGGGATACTCGCACTTTGAAGCGAAACTGTAGAAGATTTTCTCAGATTGTTTGAAAAATATATTGAAATATTCATTCAGAAGTTATATTTGTTGCTCAGTCAGCTCTCGATACAATTTCCTTTGAAAATTATTTCATCCTTCTTGTTATCTATTCAAATGACTTGCTTTGCGAAATTGATTTTGTAAAATAATTTTGTGCCCGTAATTTTGTGACCCCTTTCAACTTTTCGAAAAACTGCCTGACAAATGAATGTGGTAGCTATTTCAGCTAGTATTATTTTCAATAAGTTTTATTCGTTAGTTAGGAAATAGTATGAAGAATTTACTCTCCAATAAAGAATGATTCCAAGAGTATATTATTCGGACTTTTCAACGTTACTTGCAACAAAAGACTAATTTTCAAAATAATAATAAAAAATTCATACTTGAGGAAGTTAGTGCATAGCTAGACACGTTTCGCAGCTTTTGTAAACCCCTCTATAGTTAAAATCATACAATAAAGTGTATTAATTACTTTTAATAGTGATTTTCATCAAGTATTGGCCACTTCTATTCAATTCGACACACTTTCAAATGAAGGAAAATCTTGATATGAAAATTTACCGAAATGCTAGTAGTTTTTGTTAAATCATGGTTAAACCCTTTTATTTCATAATGATCGTAAGAAAATCAACCTGTTTAAAACTGTTGTTGAAAACTGTCAGGTTGAATCAGTTTGGTGTCTTCACTAAACCTGATTCGTCTGATTTTGATATTATACAATTTTTGGAAAATAATTACTTTGACTTTCTACTTCTCCATCTTTATAGAAAGAAAGGAAACAATCAATTTGAAAACAAAAACGAAAATTTTATACAAAGATGTATAGATCATGCAGAGCAATAACTTTCAGACACAAACTGGAAGAAAAAGCCATCTCGAAACAGCTACTTTTATATAAACACTGAATAACACGAAAGAAAAATATTTCCGAAACAAATCCTTTTATATAAACATTGAAATATACAATAAACACTTTCTTCTATTTAGTTTGTATTCCAAATATTCTTTATGCAATTTAATCAGATATCATTCACAGGATTCCTACACAACATAGTAAATGAAAGAGGTAAAATATCCCTTACATGGAACACTGTCATCCACATAGTAGGTCACATCCTCACGAGGAGTTGTCCTCCTAGGTTATCGTCCATCCTGTTCCTTTCCAGGAAGATAGACAGGTCACTAGGAGACATCTCCTTCATATTGGTAAGTGTAGGCAAAAACTCGCCGAAAATACACTCTTTAGCAACCTTGAGGTGTCTCACGGTGGCCTCCGCGAAGGTTTTGGAAGGTGCAGCGACATTACTGTCGTTGCGGGGCTTCTTCAACCTTGTTGGGGTTCCCTCCGTGGAGGTGAGGGAACTATCATGCAAGGTCAGCTGGTTTCTTGGCTGGTTATTCAAGGCGGAACTCTTGGCACCCGCCGCAGGAAGTGCCCTTGCTGTTGGAGGTGGAGTGGGGGAGGAGGAGGGTCCACTTATAGTTGCTACCACTCCTGCCTCTTACGCTCTCTTTGCTCTCTCTGTCTCCTTATGGCTTCGGCGCCGCAAATACGCTTACGCCTTGTCCTTTGTATTACATCTCGAGGTGATCTGCTATGTCCAGCCTCATTCCAAGTGGTAGATTGTGGTTCTGTTCATCACCAGCGGCCGCCTTAGACTGAAATGTGCACTTCTTTTCAGCCTCGGGAAGACACTTGCCTTATGAGCTCTTCAGAACTATCAGGATAACATATCAGAAAAAACACAGAACACATTCATGAAATTACGACTTTATGTCACTTAATAGAGGTTTTCAATGAACAGTTCACAAAACTGTAACAGCTGTAATACACACAATGGTGAATGTAAAATATGTGTTGTAGATTTATAAAAAGTTCATTGGAAATCTCACAATGAAGTGGAACGGATTTTTTAACAACAATTTCCATCCCAAATAACAGAAAAAATCCTTTGAGCCACTCAAGGAAATATTTTTTATAGTGAATTCTAGCCTGTTTCAATTTTCAGATCGGATTGTGACGTATCGTAACCAACACATTGTGACGAAATCGACGAAATGTACCGGAAAATCCGTCAGCAACAACCGGCACTGGTTAACAAAACAGGCCTGATCCTGCTTCACCTGATCCCAATTTTTATGCTGATAGAATTAATCGGACGGACAAACTTTTGAAACAACCTAAAGGCCGGGACACACCTGTCATATACCCTTCAGATCCGACTCTCATCATACAGTCGGACGAGTGTCTGAGAGGGAAATGGTACTTTAGTCTGAATAGAGTAGTACACGTCGTTCTGATACGTGGGCAACCCCGCTCCCACCCGACTCCGATCCTGTATTCGATCATGATCTCCAGTTGCGGAACGTGTATCGCTTGGACGAGATATTTAAGTTTTTTGTGTTCTAAAAATTAAATTTGAAAAATGTCAATAAAATTGGAAGAGCTTATTGAACAAGTCAGAAAATATCCAGTTCTGCATGATCAGACTAAAGAGCTCTTTATGAGAGCTTACCGATTTCTTTATGAGAGCTCTCCGATTTTATTCATTTTCTTCTTCCATAATGGCTAAATCGCAGTTGCTAAAATTCTTGAACACTTTGCTAAGAGGATCTTCCGAGATACTGTTTGAATAGACAACGGCAAGAGTGGCAAGTGTATCCAGCCGGATCAGTAAATCATAAAGAAGTCGGAACAAGTGTGATTACCCACTGACGATTCTGCACCGATCTGCTATTGGAGCAAAATCAAACCGAAACAAAACCAGAATTATTCTTATGCTGAGATATAAAAACTTTCACGTTAATTTCGCGTGGAAGAATCTTCTCTGTCGTGTTTACACACGAATGAACCTTGATTTCTAATAATTATTGTATTCTTTTGGATGTGAAAATAATAAACACAATTTTTTTTGTCACCGTAGTGTGCGCTGGTCACGTCCTGTCCCCCAAAGCCCCGATACATTCAGAAGGGCGCGCCAGCATTATCAACCAATGTCCACTCCTTACACTGTGGGGTAAGTGATCATTGGGTCCGAGAATCATGTGCCCTCAGCAAGCGCAGTGAGCCAATAATGACAGCCTTCTGCATCTGTGCGGCTAGCCGGTATGATTTAAAGATTCGAAAGTAGAGAGGACATCATTCCACCAAGGACTCCAATAATCAGAACAACCATCTTGACAGAGTGGTCTGGATAGAGTCTGCGGAGTTCGAAGAGAAAAT